>JAQGBT010000328.1:0-57965 GCA_034698585.1 Disparrhopalites patrizii
AGTGCTAGATTTTAATTTATCAGCGCAAAAATATATTCGTAATTAAATTCCTGCGTTAACTAAAAATATCAGTACCTTATGAGTGTCATCGGACATCAGGGTAGGCTTTCTCAAATCAGTACCCTACTGATGAATCCATCATGAATGGCTTCCCTAGGTCTGAGGTTAAGATCCGCTTTGATCAGTGACCCGGATAGTATTCTCGTTTTTTCTGTCAAGGTTTCGATTAACAATTAACACAACATACCTACATGTATAATTTCCAGCGAGTATGATAGGACCTTCGTCAGTAATAACTTTTATATCCCATATAAATTGTTATTGCCATTGATTTGATTCTGCACTTGCAGCTATTACAAATTTTGTAAACCAACGTAAGCATTTCAAAGTATAAGATGTTTTCATTCGTTTCCGTCTGGGAACATGAGCAATATACATCAATTACACAGAATTCCAGACTTAACTAATGTTCAGACGTGTAAGAAGTAAAAAGATGAGACTTTACATGTTTATTTCGTTCCTTCTATAGTATTTTGATACTGTGATACTTGACTGCGAAACTGTGCCGGTGAGGAATCAATTGTAATACATTCATAAATAAAAAAAAATCATGAAGCAAGACACGCGGTTTTGTTGTTAATCAAAATCTCCGAGTTAACAAGGGATTTAATTGTCCAAGAAAAATCCAGAAGGTAACATACAACCAAAGAAGAATGTATCAGAGTGTTTCGATATAATAAGAATAATTGAAAGATAACACACAGGTATTGGTTTTTCAAAGTTGATCGAATAGTAATTCTCTTGAATAGATGGATGAACCCACGAATTTTACTTGAAAACTTTCCCTTGGTTGAATTTCCTTCCTTCCTTGTCGGTTCCCTCCCAAGACAGGTAAGTTTGAACTAATTGCTTAGTTTCTGGAGCGGCGGGATCAAGTTTTTTCCAGTCGTACGTCTCATAATCGATTTGCCAATCTGGACTGAGGGTGAATGCTAGATCTTGCCCACGCCAAATCCAAACACCAGAAATGGTGCTATTGTTATCCTCACCAAAAAGGCAAACGGAAGCAAAGGCATTCTTGCGCAACTTATCCAAACGTTGGTACATTCCAGTGATGAGGTTACAACTCATGAAGACTTTTGCAAGCTCATCATTGTACTTGTACTCCCCAAACCAAATTGAGTAGTTCTCAGCATCAAACTTCTCCCAGAAGTATGGAATAGATTTATCCACATCATTGTTGGAGTAGAAGCGCTTAAAGTCGTCCATAACCCAGTTACTGTAAAATCACCAGCAAATTAGTAAAACAAAGAATAAACTTGCAAAAATGAACATACAGCGTTTGAGTGACTTAAAACAAATGAAGTAGTTTGCACTATAAATACACACGATTTATGATTTTATTCTTACCCCTTGGGCAATTGGTCCAAAGGATCCTTGGATTTAGGTTCTTCAGCCAAAGCCAACTCAGCTGCATCAGGTTGTTCTTCAGGTTCAACTTCCTTCTTCTTTTCCTCCTTTTTCTTTTCCTGCTTGGGTTTCTCCTCCTTCTTTTTCTTGTCATCTTTTTTCCCACTTTGTTGTTGACCTCCATGTTGTTGCTGAAATTCCTTAAGCTTGGCTGGATCAAACTTAATTGGGGTCTCGTTGTAAGAAAACTCGTAGGAAGCTTTCTGGAGAGCAGATTGAACTTGAGGTTGATTAAGAATAGTGTCGAACCAACGAATCAAGTTCGTGTATGGCTTGCGGCTGTCGTTATCCAACAACTTCTTCACTAACTCGAGGAGACTAGTGAAAACCACAACGTCGGCCAAGGTAATGCGCTCCCCAACCAAGTAGGTGCGAGTCAAAAGAATGTTATCCAAAATGCTTAGCTGGTTTTCGGTTGCTGTTCGGGATTTGGCAACTTGCTATTGGTAAAAACCAAAATCTAAGATTAATATTGTATCACTGTCATTCATAAAACTTGTACGGACAGACAGCAGAAGAATGAGACTAGGAATTCAATGTGCATGAACTAGTTATGTTCTGCCCTCAGAAGATGCTAAAACATTTTTTAATCACTCACGTCTTTATTGAATGGAACGATGGACATGGATGGGAAGAGCCAGCCGGCAATCGCCCCAACAAGTTCACTCTGAGCATACGCAACATATTTAAGTACTTCCGCCCGGGCAACTTCATCCTGACCTCCTCGAAGTTGTTCATCGGCCAAGTAGTAAGCGATGGCATCACTTTCACTCAACAGGACCTTTCCATCTGTGCTTTCATAAGCCGGCACCTACAAAAATTACCAAACGTTCCATAAAAGACCCACAAATTCTCTCCCAAAACCCTTGAATTCCACATGACCTCCCACTTTTTCCACACCAAAACGTTTTTCTCTTTAAAAATGATGAAACAACCGCAGTATCTCCTATACGTATAAAAAAGAACTGTCGTCATCAGAAGATCAGTCATCGCACTGTCGATATATTTGAATATTCGTGGCTACATACTAATTCCTGCTGTTAACCATCACAGATGCACACCATGCGGCACTTTCTCCCGGATTTTTACCCTTTCTAATGACTTTGATCTAAAAATAAATCTCCGGCCATAAATAAGGGCTTACCTTCCCCAAGGGGAATTTCTTCAAGAACTCCTCTGACTTGTTCGTCGTCCCAAAGGAGAACTTGGGGTCAACAGACACATTTGCACCAGAGTAGCCGGCTGCAATGAGGGCTTTCACAGCCCGGAAATTTCCCGCATAGGTGTACAAAACCTGGAAGGAGAATTTTTTTAAAACCCAAAATTACACAGGGAATAAATTTGGTCAATTCTTTTTTTGAAAATGTAGAATTATAAAAAAAAATATTTATTTTCATATATAAAAATGATATTTTTTGAAAATGGAACCATGCGGTCAACTTACGCCTGACTTTGCCATGTTGAGAGCTGAGAAGAGAAAGAACTTGGACAGACACGAGCGCAACAAGGTGCATGCAGTGGAATCTCCTTCGGCCGTGTGTGAGCATGACACAATGAAGCGGGTAATTTGAATTCATATGCTTTTCCCATGTTTTTTTTTCTTTTGTAAATTTTAATGATAATACATAAAAGTTAAACACGAGACCTTTATAATAATCGGTAATAATTATATAGCGAGTACGTACAGAAAAAACAGGCAACAATTTTCGCCATATAATAATTAGGTATTTACCTGTATATGTAAATAACCTTTGACCTTGAGAATGCCTGTTTAAATTATTTCGTAAATATTAGTTTGAGTACGTACATATAATATGTATATAAAATTAGAAATTATAGAATTATTGAAGGCAGTAACTTGATTTACAGTGGTTTGATGAACCCTTTTTGATTGTTGAATATTAATTTTTGTGATATCTGCTTTATAGATATCTATAAGAAAAGATATCTTAATTTCATTGTTTCGTGTCATTTTGTCATTTAACGGAGCATAGAAAAACGTAAGTGATGGAGAAAGCAAATCGTTTATTGATAACGTTCTGAGGTATTTCACTTGCAAAAGGGGCAATTGTATTCAGTTCACGGTTCAAGTTCAAGATTGAAGTAGGAGATTGGGAAAAGAATCATTCACGGAAATGTATAACACTTTTTGATAGGGAGAAATCTAATTTAACGCAATTGATTTGTACTGATTCTATATACATTTAATTGTATTCGATTTGCTCTTGAATTGTTGACTGCTGAATCATATTTACGGTGTAATATTAATATTCAATGTTCATGTACATGTAGTGTAGAAGATAAACGGGAACAATTGAATTCGAAAAATAAGGAGATATCAGATATGTATGTAATCGTTTCCCCTTTTTTTTTGCAGGCTTCTGCCTGTGTGGAAATTACTTTTGAAATGAGAAGGTAATTGAGCTGCATTTCCGGGGATTCCCTGATTCCCATCCTGAAGGCGATTGTAATTTATTGGATGTCAGGCGAGGATTAATTTAATCAGGTAAGGCAAATGGGGATCGATCAGGTGTTTATAATTTATAAATGGATTCTGTTTCCCGAAAAGGGTTCGAGCATGTGTCCATGCCAGTTAGTTAATGATTAATGACCTTAGCAATTAAGTCAATGGGAAGGGTGTTTTGACAAGGTTGAAGGCATTTTCCCTATTCGCTTTGTATAAATTGGTATCGGTGAATATTAATTAATGTTGTATGATTGTACCTATGTAACTTAGCTATAGAATTGCGACTCTATTTTTCGTGCTGACATAAACATAATTAACTGCAAATATGCACATGTTTTGCACATGGCAATTTTTAGGGCTTGCGTCTATTAAACAAAAAATGTCACATTTTTTACGGTGTTAATAAAATTTTGTTTTGGTTTTGACGACATGCGTGTGGAGGTGTAGATTAAAGTTTTAATTTGGATACACGGAGATACTGACATTAGAACAATTGTTTTAAAATGCTACAATAATTGAACGAAGGAAGTTTTACTAACGTTGGTGTTAGTTTATGTTTTTTCTTAACAATAATTGCCGGAAACCCTATTTTTAATTTCTAGAAAATGCAGTTTTGAATTTCATCTTTGGTCATTTAAGCAACAAATAAGTAGATATTTCATTTTCATATTGCTGATAGTGATGGATGTCACAGATGTAAAATTTATTTGAGTGCCTATGAAGTTTTAAAGCTATTAGTGTCTCGGGGTTGGATTTATTAATGGATACACTTAATACGTACATATGTATTTATGTTATGTAGGTATTATGTATACAACATTTTAGATGATTAAATTAAAAGAAAATGTCACAGATCATAGACGAAGATATTTGTACCAGTCAGCGAACTTGACTGGGTGCTAGGTGCTACTAATTTACTAATGTAATTGTTTATCCAAGTAATTAATATGTATAAAGTGTAATTCATTGGTTTTGTTTGTTTTTGTACCCAGATACTCGGTTCAAACTTCGTTCTCAGTCATAATGGGTGCACCGGAAGGTCGAGTACTGAATTTCGTGATCTTTGTGACATTTGCCATAGGTTTTTTTGCTGGCTACAAAGCGAAAGAATTACGAATACGGTATCTGGAGAAAAAACGAGATTGGCTGGCGGATAAATTAAGGAAAACACAGCGACAAATTCGAGAAGTTGCCACTTCTACTAATTCAAGGCTGAATTTATAAAATCTAAGTCAGATTTGTGTAATGTATAGGAAAGCAAGCAAATCTCGAAATAAAGTAATATTTTTTTCGAGGTATAGGTAAAAATTCGTTTTTGTGTTTAGATACTCAGACATAAGGCAGTGGAAATGTTTTCGCACCAGATGCTATATTTTTCATAGCGCAATCAGAATTTTATGAATCATGATGCGTGGAATTACATTATACGTACTTATGTACAAATAACTGGACTAATGTCACATAACTCAAACCCGTTGTTTTCGAAATCTTTATTAATCGTGATAAAAACCCACTTTTTTGGACTAAATTCTTTCCAAACTAAAACGATTACAAAAGTAGCCCATTACCATACATTATTGCATACAGAAAACTAAAACATTTCCCGAGTAATAAGTATTTTCTTTCCGGATACTCATAATAAACAATCAAAGCTTTTATTTAGCTACTATTAGTTCCAAATTACGTAAAACGCAAGGACGTGATGATTTGTTTTACTGACACCGTCACACCATGATGATTTAGTGAAGTTAGTGCAACAATTTATTCTTACATAATTATTAGTTAATGTAATTAGATTCTCAAAAGTACATACAAGGTTGTAGTATTGATGCAACATCTGACTACACTTTCCCCCGCATTTGTAAATACAAGGAAGTACATTTATGGAATTTAATTACATAAAGTGTAATCAAGTTCACGGGCCTATTAATATATTTTCTATTTAATTCAGTATTGCATGTACTATATAAATTTGTGGTGCATTAATTAGACCTTGTGTAGAAGAAAGAGAAAACCTAGGAAGATTTAGGTTTAGTAATTGAGTACAGAATTCCTATGAACTGAACTTTCTTGTCATATTCGTTACTAGTACGTAATAAGGTTTATTTTTCTTACAGCATTCAAATTTTATATGTATAATATTATTTATTTACAACACGAAAAACTTTTGCCTTTGTCTCTACAATTATTAAGTAAATCATCTTATCTTAAATACAATACATTATTTAAGGTCACATAATGAATATGTGAGTTTTTTATACAACGGTTTACGTCAATTGTGTGCATCTTTTTATGCTTTTTTTTATAAATATTGCTATTTAATCAGTATTTCGTTAAACACAAAGCAGCAGCTTGCAAATCTAAACTTGCAACTGAATAACAACTTTAAAAAGTAACAATAATAATATTATTATTAATAACAGCTATTAAAACAATAATACGCAGGGGAGGAACAATGAACAATAAATTCATACTTTTATCTACAATTACTACTACTACCAAGTACGTATCAACCAATGCAATGTATCGGGTACCTGTCATGTGAGAAGATTTTGGAACATATGAATAATGTTATGGAAAGGTAAATGTAAGTATTTAACTGGAATACAATTACGAATATTACATTGGAAGCAATTACGTGTATGCAGATTTAAATGATACTGAGATCTTATAAAAAAATTGTTTCAGATTTCAAAACTCAATGAAAATTAATTTTTTACATAATATTAGCACATTATAAACAAGGAAGCAAATAAGTTCAACTTCTACTTTATAAACACTTTGGCTTCATAACCTAAATGAGTGTGAGGGTATGGTTCTTAATACTTTTAGATTCGTTTTACAATAATTTCTTCCATAATATTTAAAATGATGTTTTTGGTAAAAAAAATGACACCTGCCATGCCCAAATAACTTGTACTATATAATGTGAAGTTTTCAAATTAATATATTTTCTAATAACTTTTGCTGCTGCTTTTACCTTACGTTTGTATGCAATTCTTGTAATAACTATTGTTGAACATTTTTTGTGAAGGTTACTCACGTATTTCTAACCCATTATAAAAATGGGTGTACTGCCGAACCATGGACAACAATGATGATCAAGTCACTACAAAAACTTGTCCTTTTCTTCATATCCCTTTTGCGTAATCTTCCGTCATTATCTTCGGCCACCACCTCCACCTGAACCGTAATTACCGAACGTTTGACCGCCGTACCCTTGCCACGTTCCACCACTCCCACTTCGACCGGTGGACCCTGACGAATCCCAACTTTGACCAAAGCCTTGGTCAGGGACTTGTTGCCATGGGTCACCGCCAAAACCACCACCATATCCTAGAACAACATGATCAGACTAATTATTAGCTTCTGTATACTATTTAACCGCACTTTGAGTTCAGATAATCAATTATTAGTCCTGTTTTTGGGTGTCATATCTTTTATAAGCAATTTGGTAGAAGAATTTAAAAGGCGTACCTCCAGATCGGTTTTGGTGAGCCCATTGTGGGTTCCAGTTCTGATAACCAGGGCCCTGCGTTCATAATTTAAGATAAACACTGAATAACTTCTATTTTAATATTACTGAATTGCAAACACATTACAGTTCACATCTTACCTGAGGTTGTTGCGATCGGCCTTGGCCATAACCACCCCCTCTTCCCCCGGCTTGCATGACATTGCCATTGCCTCCGCGCCAAGAGCCACCACCGCCGCGATTTCCACCAGGACCTTTGTTGCCTCGAGGTTGAAATGATCTTTGTGGTCCACCAGGACCACTACCTCGCCATGAACCACCGCCTCCCCGAGCTGCTCCATTTGTACCTCTGCCATTTCCACGAGGTAATCCACGAGCAGCGCCTCTCGGAGGACCTCCACCGCCTCCTCGAGGAGGACCCCCTCGTGGACCTCGCATTGGAGGTAAACCTCGAGGACCACCTCTTGGAGGACCATATGGACCACCTCGGGGACCCATCGGACCTCCACGACCCCTCCAGCCGCCACCTCCACGTCCATAACCACCTATAGAAATTTTTTATTGACATAAGAGCATGATTCGTGAATGTAATACTGAAGTTTTCCTGAGACTGGAAAACATCGAAGGGCCAAACAAAAGGTCATTCATTACGTGGTGGGCCGCCTCTACCGCGTCCTCGATTGAATCTTCCTACTCCTCCACCTCTGCTCGGAATAGGCCTGCCAAAACCAGCGTTTTGTCCCTCTTTGTTGTACTTGGTGATCAGCTTCTGTGCTTCCTCTTTGTCAAGGTCGACGAAGTCGACAGCCGAGAAAATTTCGCCTACTTCAGGTAGCCGAAAACCCGCTGCGTGTGACCATATATTTTAATTAGTATTACAGAAAAAAATAACCGCAATTAACCAGAACATAATTTTTGTTTTGAATACGGAAATAATCATAAAATAATTCTCCAACCTACTACGAGAAAAACTTTGTACGTATAATAAAACAAAAGATACAAATCAACCTCCGATACGCTTTGTAAAGAGTTATAGATGGCAACAAGTTCCAAGGCTTTTCCAAAGTTCATCGCAAGAACTTTTGGAAACAGAAAAAAACGTGATGGAAGGGTACAAGTAGTAGCAAGGGTATTAAGGAAGTGCAGGTTAAGGATGGTAGGAGAAACAATTGAATAATCGAAAAGGCGACTCTATTATTTAGCTCTAGCTTACTAGTTCAAATATTTTGAATATTCAGATTAGATATTTTAGCACCTACGGAGAGAGAGAGACAGATAAAGATAGACAGGTAGTGCTACGGTAGTAGAGAATTTTAAACTGTATAAGGTATGAACCTTTCATGTCAAGAATGGTGGATTTGGGAACACTTTTTCCCTGCTCTTGTTCTTTAGCTTTGATTCGATTTTGGTATTCCTCGTCTGACGGAACGATCACTATAGCCCGTCGTATGAAACCCTGAAAACCCGAACTCTTCCTTCGCTGAGCACCCGCAACCACATTGCTCTATACAGAAAGACAATCAACATATGTATTTGTTTGTATACTTTTTAACTACATTTTTCGTTTTTCCTCTCCTTGAATTCATTAAAATAATGTAAAAACAATACTCCGTCAAATCACTCGGTTACTGGTTGTAATATTAGCTTCACTTCGTCATAGAGCTTCATCAATAAACCAGGACTACACTACTACTGCTGGTGAAGTGAAGTGAATAATCATCTAAACAACGTTACGGCTACAATTTAGATTCAATGAAAGTATAAAGGGTGATATGGTAGTAATAATAAAATACACTTCTCGCGCCTCTTTAGATTTGCGTTTAGGCACTTATGTTTGCATTAAGTTTCGAATTTGACTTAAAATTACTACCCTAAAAAGTCAGCATATAAAATTCCGAATTTGTTAATATCTTCGTTCGTGGATTCAGGGCAATACGGCACTGTCGGCGCAAACTTTTACATGTACATTTTCAACATGCTTTTCACCAGGTGATAATTCGGTGATATAATCACCCACAAGTTAAGTAAAAATATTCATCACCAGTAATTCTGTTTCGGTTAAGAGTCAATCATCTATACGCTATCATACTCAGATTTTTCTTCAACAGCTCAACTTATTTCAGCTTGCAAAGGAGAGATTTGCTGAATGATGAAAACCCGTTTTACTTTGTTTTTTTTCTCAGAAGAGTTCAATGGTTGTCCTGCAATTTTGCTGTTTTGGCCGTAGTGGATTCTTGCCTCTATGGAAAACATTCAAGAGCTTTAAGCAGGAGACAAATATTCCGGGTGATAATCTAAACGTACTTTCCGGTTCTTGTCAATCATTGACGCAGATAAAACATAATATTGTAAGCTTTTGATTAACGTTTCACTTTCTGTGTTCCCGTATCATTTTCACCATCACAAATGACAATATTTTCCAACACTTTCGGATTTAATCATCACCACACATTATCCTTGTGTACTTTCTGTATTTTTAATCTGCTCTCCCTGTACGATTTTTTTAGACATAATTATTAAAAAGGGTAGAAGTAGCAGGTTCGCCATTGCGATAACAAATTGCAAAATATCATGCAATTCTGCAACTGTGATTCATCTTTGTTGTAACTCACTGATTAGTTATGATCAATTTGATCAAGGCAGGTACGTAATAGTTCTGTATCAGTGCTGATCCAATTTGTTTCGGTTTTGAAGACAATTTTTCCGAACAGTAACTGAGTGTTCCGAAATTCATCAATATTATAAAACGATAATAAAAGGGAAAGAATCTGTGAGACAAGATAGCAGCAATTACGGTAAGGATTAGGAACAGGTGAAAGGAATTCAAAAGGAAATATTACACATTTCGCGAACGTATCGCACTTTTTCATGCATGTCTAATAGTTTGTGTAACAGTGTACAATTATGTTTACTTGTTCGCTGGAATCATTTAATACAGGAAACATCCAGCTAACACTAGTACTTTCAAATATTTCACAATCTCAGCCTGACGAAGAAACACTTTCCCATGGACATTTTGCCATTCCTGCTACGAGATGTATGTAGTATATTGTTTAATTTCCACAAGTCGGTGTAGCAGAAAATTAACCTTGTATGGCACAGATCCCCTACCAATAATGTGTTGTAGCAACTCAGGGCTGAGGGATTGAGCGGGTTTTCTTTAACACAATAATGGCACACACGTGTTTTCGGGACATTAAAATATTGCTACAACGCGTAGTTTAAGAGAATTTTCAAAATTGAAAGTCGCTTCTCCATTTTTGAGCTCTCACTTGCTCTGATTTTGTTCCAACTTTTCTTTCCGTCAACACTAGTTTTGGGAGAGAGGACTAAGTGTTTCTTAATATCCAAGATGACATGATTGATTTTCAAAATTGTTTGCTGGGGGAAGATGTATGCAGGTTCAATTTAGGGTAGGCTGCCGTTACTCTTCAATTTGGATTTGTTTTTTGGATTGTTCAACAATCTGCGAAAATCTCTTGGTTTGTTTGGCATTTTAGCACATAATTAAATTAACAAAAAGACAAACCCACTGCAAATCATTACTGTACATTTTTAATACAACCAGAGTTGTAACAGTATCATTATTTTGGGGGAATAAGCAAAACTTTGCAGCAACTAAAATCAAAGATCATGTTCATTATCACAGAACATGATGGATATTATTAATATTGCCATATATCCAGAAGAAGGAGCGGAAGTAGTAGTGGTAGTGATAAAGAGATTTCCTGAAATCTTTGCACAACTTCAAACAATGATTAGTTAGTCAGTCAGCTTTTTTCCCGAATTTTGTAAATAATTTCATTATGCGAGTATAGGATTCACACTTCTTGAGCATTTTTCTAATATTGTGCATGTTTTTATCGGGTTGCAATGCCCCTTTCAAGACCCTTCGTGGTCAGCTTAAGAGGATGTAACACTGATTGGTAACATCTGTGTATGGTGAAGTTAAAATTCTAACTAAACCAACGTTAAAAAGTAGTAGTGGTACCCGTACGAATTTGATATGAAGCCAGATTCGCTTTCTCGATTTTGTAATTTTTGTTACAAATGGACTTACCCGCCGAGCATTTGACATCAGGAGAACTGTAATCAAAATGGACATACCTGATCCAAAATAAAATTCCGTCTTCGCGATGGTGCTATTTCAATTAATTTTTCCACAAACTTTCCAGCTTTTTGAAAAAATCCGTCGTATGTTCTGCTTGTGCCTGAGGAGCCGAGAATCTGTTGGTTTTGAAGGGAACGCTCTACCAAAATAGATGTTCCGAGAATATTGTAGTGTTTGTCCACGTGCTCTGCCACGTAATCTTTTGACCATCTGGTTTTACCGCAGCCCGCTAAGCCGCAGAGAAGAACGAACTAAATTAAAATCAACACAACGTCTGAATTAGTAAACCTACACATACATATTTTTAGTTCATCAACATTTAGAACGGACATAGTTTCGACGTCAAATAAATGTTGGGCATATACAATAATGTACATATATCAGCTACTTTTTCAAGTCTGAACCATTGGATATCCAACTTAGTCTAAAACCAAACATCCAATACCAAATTGTAAACTGAGTCCACAGGGTGTAAACATTACAAATGATGGCAAACATTACTCAAATATTGCTGACAAATACCCACAAAATCACTCCATTCCAAGAATAAGTAGTTTCGAAGATTTTTAACCATGACAATTAACTACAATTGCGCAATTCTCTAACTTAACATTTCAACACATTTTTGTTAAAAGTACTTTACCTCGCAATCAGCTTTGTTCTCAGACCGTGTCGGACCACGTATGCGATCATCTGCAGCAACTTTACTGACAAGCACATATCCTTCCTCGGGAGTAAATGCAGTTTCTGATTCTCCGAAATTAACAGTGAACTTAGCATTTCGGGATAGTACATGAGGAAAAAGTGTTTTGTCCTGCAGTTCCTCTCGGGGTATCTCAACAGTGGTTCCCACGATGGCACCATTTTTCGTGAACTTTAATTCTATAGGATCTGAATCCAAGTTCTATAAAGAAAAAATCACTCATTGCATTCATAGAAGGTTGTTATCGTTGTACATAAATCATTATTATTATTATGTTTCCTTTCCAGTTAATATTGATCGAAAGTAAACTAGAGGACAGATCCTGCTAATTCCAATAAAAATTCCAGACGTACCAAGCTAACGCCAATCACGTCATCTTTATCGAACGTCTCACTGAAGTCTTCACTCACACCGCCCTTCAAAATTTTTCCGGCAGAGTCCCAACAGTAAGACAATTTTTCCTGGCCTACATGTTCATAATAAAAAGGTATGTAAATTCATCGCCAATATCATGCCCAAAATGAAAAGTTTAATGCCAAAATTCAACAAACTTACCTAGCTGTAATCCTGCAGACAAATCGGACCAACCAACACGGAGAACATACTTCTTCTCTTCTTGTCCAAAATCCAATTTGACATCCAAACTATCCGTCCATTTTACTTCGTAGTACAATTTACCGCTTTTAAACCCGTGTGTAGCTTTGACTCCGGCATAGGCAAAGGGAAATTCCTCAGATTGCCAAGGCGTAGCCTCCAAGAAGTTATCTTCCGAAATAGTGAGGTTCAAATCGGATTTAACTACAAACAAAAATATGCACATGAATCACTGTGTTCTTGCGGACCATACGTATAAAGATTTAAGAAATGGTAATTATCTAATCCATACACATAGTTTAACTGCCAAATGAAATACTGATTGAAAGGCTTACACCAATCCAGAAGAATTTGATTTTCATCAAATTCAGGTTCGTGCTCAGGAATAATTTTAACTTCCTCCTTCTTCGGTCTCTTCTTTTCCGGGGAAGAATCACCCTCCGCCGCTTCACTTTCCACTCCATTGACAGTATCCAGTTTTCTCTTATTCGATTCTTCATCTACTTCCATAGATACATCTCCAGCTGGTTCCTTATTGTCAATATCCCCGGTTCCGGACTCATCTTCATCCTCTTGAGCGTCTTGACCATCCAAAACGGCGCTCTCATCACCGTCGGCACCTTCCAGAAGTTCATCCTCATTTGCCTCATTATCCTGACTAGACTCTGATTGTTCAGCTGGTGCTTTCAATTCCGCTTTTGTCACAGGGGCAGGAGCAGGAGGAGTAGGCGTAGGTGTTGGGGTAGGTTCAACTGCGTTTTTGACCGGCGAAACCTTGACAGGGCTTTCGGCAACAGGTCTTGTTGGACTTGAAGCCACAACCGGTTGACTGGACGGTATGGGTGACTTGACGATAGCCTCAGCCACCGGCGGAGTAGGAGATTTGACGGGCGAAGCAGAAGCGTTTTGCAACTCAGTCCCATGGTTAGCCTCCACGATACCCGCGGATTCTGATCCATTTCCAAGGCCACTATTATTGCTATTGCCTAATGTCGGTTGTAAGGCCGCTAATAACCTCTCCGTGAGAACGGCTTTCACTCCCCGGTTGTCCAAACCCCGAGCAGTCAATTCTGCCCGGAGTTCCACCACCTTCATCTTTTGCACTTCGTCCGCTGTCAAATTCATCTTCTGGAGAGAAAGAAAAAAACGCCGACACCAAAATACAGCTTATTTCAGTATTTCCAAAAAGCTTCTGCAACCCTCCAAACAGTCAATTTCTATACATTTGATCATAACCAAGTGAATTTGTTAGTGGGAATTCACTTGGAAAATGACGTATTTACGTACGAACATAATTTATTTAAAGAAAGGGATAGAGAAAAAAAGCGCAATTCGGCAAAAAAAAAAAAACCAAGAAAAAAAATTACGTGTCTTACTCCGTTTGATCCAAATGATCCCGTTTAAATCCCCCAAATCCACACACCGTTCATTCACTTACGGCGAAGAGGATGTACACTAATTAAAGGTTAAAATAACTATAAAATCTAAATAGAAGTCCTCAAAAATAATCGTATTTTGGTCTTAAATTTCAATTTTCGTGTCCAAGCAAAAAAAAAAAAGTTTCCGTCTCATACAAATGATTCCTATACGGAGACTGACGGTTCAACAGCCGCTTTCCCACAGCATAGTCCCTGTCCATATAATGCATATGGACCGCCAAACCCTTTTAATAATTTTCGCTTTATTGGGGGAAAAAAAAAAGTCTATATGGATATATGAAAGCGTTTGGATCATATATAGCCTCCATTGCCATCTCACACCCAAGCCAAGCCCGAGAGGAATGGACAAGCTCCTCGAGCGGCCTCTACCGCCTCTCTTCTGATCCTTTCCTCTTTCACAAGTCCCTTATGTACATCCATGTATTTATATGGGCCATGTATTATTCAATGGGGGAAAAAAAACTCAGGTGAGAGCACAGGTGAGTTTTTACCAGCTAATTAAAGGTCTTCCTCCAAATTAGAAGGTATATGCATGCATCATCCAAAAAAGCCGGTATTTTTCCTTTCGACAAAAAATGTCAGTTTTTACTTTTGAAATAAATAAAATAGAATAAAATAATTAATAAAATATATTATAATAATTATTAACCATCTTTTTTAAATGCTCCACAAAGGCGTAATGTAGTTAAACGGGAAAATTAATTATTTTTGACCATTACTTTTTGGGGCCCTGGAAAGATTACCAGCAAAACTCCACAATTTAACGGGGCTGGGGAAAATGCTTCATTTTCAAATATATGTAATGGAATAATATTAAATATTTATTAATTCATATTAATATTAAATACCTATGTATACTTACTAATCAATGGTGGCAGGTTTTTTAAGTATTTGTATTTTTAAATTGGCAATTAGTAAGTGCCATAATACAAGGATTTTTTTATTTTTAATTACAATTAGCAGAACAACTATGAAGCATTGGAAACTTTACATGGAGAAGGATACTGTAAGAAGTATTGGGGAAATAATGGCGAATAATATCGAATATATAATGTGGACTTAAGCATGTAAATGTAATTAATTGTATGTAATTCTTTTTAGGGTTTTTATGTGTTTGTAATAAGTTGTATTTTATTTAGGCATTAGTATATGGGTATTATTAGTATTTGAAAGTCTATTGGGTATTTTGCCGGCTCAGGGACATTTGACCAAAATTGGAGTACCTAAAAAGTATAAAAATGGATGAATTAGGAGCCAATATCAATATCAGAGATGGGTAAATTAAAGGTAATACCGGTAACAGGAATGTTTTATGGAATGGGATTTCAGATAGAAGAATTTCAGATTGATTTGGGATGTTTTTTTCTTTTTAAGTATGGAATACCATAAAAAATTCCTTCCATTTTTGGGAATATTTAAGTCTAAATGTACCTTTGGGGGTGATGATGAGCAGCATCCGAATTATGGTCTGTTTTGTAATTACAAATTAGGACCGTGGTTAGATCAGCATTTGCAATTGTGTTAGTCCTATTAGAACTATAGAGATGCAAAAGGAAATAAGGGCAAGATTGGAAAAGTCAAGAAGTCATATATATTTTATGTTTACTTCCCGTTTCTTCAACCCGCAAACACAATTAGTCTCCAAATTTTTATGTACAAAACAAATTCACACTCAGGCTCTCCAGAGTCTTTTTGGTTTTGTATATAGTATAGAACATTACATTATGGAAGTAATAAATTAGAAATTACCCACTCATACATGCGTGTATTTTAGTAGTGTATACAAGTACAAGTTCAATAATAATACATATTAACAATAGTCAATAGTTTACCGGTTGTTTTAATGTCGAAGAGGTGTCTGTCTTGTCCATTTAATAACTAGAAGGTTTTCACCCCTTTTTTTTGCGATACATGTTACAATTACTGGCATCACAATGTTTTCAAATAACATTAGAGTTCCATCATAATTAATTAATAATATAGTTAAAATGTGAGCATGGGGAGAAAAGATAATAGTAGTGAGATGGGTAAGTATTCAATAAATGTAAGTATTTAAAATTTATTCGATGGTTTTGTATTTTTCATATTTCTCGTGCGAGATATTAATGACTGTGGCACATACTTACACGTATGTATGTAGATAATAATTCATGGAATTTCAAGAACCAGTTACAGACTTGCAGAAATGTTCTGTCCTTTAGTTGGCGTACTGTAAGTAAACTAATAGTTCTGCGTCTCTCGTGTAAATATATTGCAAATATTGCATATAGGAATTGCATAGTAAATCGTACAATAATGATTGATTGTAGTACAGTTTAATACTTACTGCTAAAACAGTACAGGTTAAATGACTTTGAACATCTAAAATGGTAGACATTGCACAAAAACAAATAGGAGATATATCTCAAGACGGATAATTCACACGGGAAGTTTACACGAAGTCATTCAGGTCATTTAAAAACGTCTCTCTAAAGCTGGAAATGAGTCTATTATATACAATTATTAATAATTTAATACACAAAATATAGTATTTTTTCCATATATTTTTCACAACCTATTCAATTTCAGCTACTGTTGCAATTATTTACATGAATAGTACTTACGTATTTTTGTATGTACAAGACATTCTTTTAAAACATTCATTGTGATGGGACACGGAACAAGTTAAGGAAGTTGTTTTTGCAATAATACACACATTCATAAGTATGTATATCTAATGCAACTTTTGAATTTAATTTACAAATTTATGTACTTGCATGTTGCATAACTGCATAAGTAACAGTAAAATCAGCAAATGATTACATTATGTTTCATAAACTTTTGGGGTTCTCTTCTTAAGTACGGAAAAGACAACTTTTTGGGATCCCATGGAAAACCTTGATGAATCTTATATCTACTAGAAACCTTTTGTAATTATTGCATTCGAATTTCATTGTAATAATTAATAATCAATCGCTTAGTGAAGTATACCTGGCTTCCTGAACCACCTAGTTTTTATGTTTGCCATCGCCGAGATGGGTATCGAATTATCGAATACGCGTTTACCCTTTCAATTCTGGCAGCAAAGATCAACATATGTACATACATACATGTGGCACATGCTGGGAATTAATGCTAAATACTATCTAATTAACTTGTATGTATATACAATATTCATACCAGGTAATTTTAAAATTCAATATTAATCCCTAATAATTTGCTTAACATATAGTTTTAAAGTCAATGGGTAGCTTAGTTACTACTTTCAGAAATAACTGCAGTATTTATGTTTTTGTGACAAAGGTTTTGGCTTCTTTGACGATACTCCAGTACTTATTACATAATATTGTATGTTTTGGACAGTTAAAAAATTAATATCGTGAGCTTAGCATACTAATGCCTGTAATGGAAGAATACGTGATGATTGTTACAGTGCACTTTCATAGTGCTTGATTTTCATAGAGCAACACACGTCTCCAGTTAAGGAAATGCAAGCCATATATAATTTCAGCTCACTTTTTCATTCAGTTAAACAGCAAGATGTCTAACTAGACATTACCCATGCATTTATGTAAAGTACTTCAGTTTCTGTACATATTCATACAAGTAGGTATGTATCGATTGCTGGTATTGGAGTGGAACTGTGAGTACACCTTGTTTTATTTTGTTCTCTTCTAAGCAGCTGTCTCCAGGGATAAACGTAAGTGATGCTTCATTAGTAAAGCTTATGTGACTGCTTATGTCGCTGGGTGATTGATTTTTAGTTGCACTGCTTCATAACTAAAGACAACATTGTACAGCCACAACATTAGGAATTGCTGAATAATTGTCAGTGAAAGAATTTTTTTTTACCGTACACATGTTAGTTGATGGAAATGGAAAAATCACGCCTAACTGTACCCATGTAGGTCTCAAATATAAAATAACTTAAACAATCATAAATCATACTATGTCCACATATGTAAATGGAATAATTATTTACATGTTATAGTTAAAAAAAATTCTGCGGTCGAACCAATAGGTACATCCGCGTGGGAAATCAATTTGGAAACAAAATAAGTTCTATTCTACACTATATGCTACGAGAATGATTCCCCATCTAGTCACATAATAATAAAACGTGATAAATATAGAAACAATCTATATTTAAGCCATAATTTATGACCTTTCGTACAAGTTAAGTTACAAAACATAGGCGACTGATTTCGGCAACACCAGCAGCTTTTAAAAATAATTTGTTGTGATGCCTTCATTACCTCCCTCCCACATTCACAAAAGCCCCTGTAACTTATTCAAGATCCAATCATATCATCACCATTTTTCAGTTCAGCCAGTACACAATTACAGACATTCATAGTAACAATACAAAATTAAAGCGGTATATTCATATTCATAATCCATACATACGTATAACACGTGGTTTCACGAATTCCTTGATTTATTTAAAAATAAATAAATTGTAAATTACAGCTAAATGAATTGAATAGGAATGAAAGAAAATCTTGTAAAAGTTAAAAATTCTTTCCATTTTGAAATCACTGGGTCGGTAAAACACTCGATTTCACCATTTCACTGTTACATTTTGTCGAATGCTGACTGGAATTAGTAAAAAGATTTATATTTTCGCATGATTCACAAGACGAAATCAAATGACTGACACAGACTATTTGCAGAAAACTGCAATGTCATGTAATAAAGATATCGAGAGCGGAACGGGGGGCAATTTGTCCACTTCTCTAAATTATAAGACTGACACGACCACGTAAGAAGGTGGCACTGCCTATAATCGATATTTAATGAAGTATCTTCGTAGATCCTTCAGTCAGTTCATCACCGGGTACACGCAAATTAACTGCATGCTTATTTTACTGTTATCGAGGAAATTATATGTGTATATCTGCGAGTGATACAACACATTCGAGTTTTTCAGTGACATCAACATCATGCAGTACACTACACACAAACGAGGTAATAGTTTTGGAGCTCAAGAAGGAAATCTTCCGGGTGCAGTTGAATAGCGCAAATTAATCTACCGTATGTAGGATAACTCTATAAGTCAGTCGGCGGAAGCTGCCTGAAGCCACCACTTTTCTCGGGGAAAGCTCACTCTTTGTATTTGGTTTCTGGCCTTGTAAGATGGATACAATCCTTTCTACAATTTCACAAGTTAAATTCACAATTAATATTAATGTCAATCCTTAGTTTAGTACTGTAAGTATACGTAAGTACACCAGCAGCTACGCTATAATTATATGTATGTATACTTACAGACATATTTTGTACTAGAGAAAGCATGCAAAGAACCACAGAAAAACACAACGAACTTACCCTATGTGTTCTTTGATTAGTTCCTTTAGACATGCCATTCCAATGATTGCCAGCCACTCCTATTTTATCACCCACTCGTAGTTCAATTTCGTCGTCAGTTCGTGGCTTATGGGGTATAGTAGCGACTTGAACTAAACCATTACCACCGCCGTAATAATAGACGTCATCCAGCGAGACAAATCTTTCGGCTGCATCCGTATGTTTGGCTTGAATTAATTCGTAAGCTAATCTACATACCTGTGAAAGAAAATATAAGCACCGAAAGTCAAATTAACTACCTTGGTACAACACTAAAAAGCACTGATAATAAAATTCAATATAATTTTGAGAATACATAAGAGAAGTAGATTAAAACAATATCGTACACGTAGAACATTACTTTATGATCATAATAAAAAATTCTGCAACAGGCACTAACCTGGGAGGAAAAGGTACACACCACAAAATCACTTTCAGCTAGCATAAAAACATCCTTGAGTATCCCAATGAGACCAGCTCCGTTGTAGCGCTGTCCCATTGATGCAGTTTGAGCAACTTTCGTGTCGCCCAAAATTTCCCAATCGGGCTGAGGATAACTGTAATTATATTAGTTTGAATCAATTGTATTGTTGCGTAAAATTCTAGCTAAGTAGATACGCTCAGGAATAAACAATAGCTGCTAAACCCACCTGTTTACAGCCTCAGATATGACACTGGGCTCATCAGATGCTACAAAGACACGACGTTTCGTACGACCTTGAACTTTTTCCAAAATTGAAAAATATTCTTCTGCATGAACCATGTATTCCTTTAATGGATGCAAAGAGGCTTCGGTGCCTATTTTATCCGTGCGTCTGACATGAATTCTAAAATAAATGTTGATCCAATGAAAGAATTAAGTACTATTCTCTGCACACGGTAACACATTCATAATTTCAAGACGGCACAAAATGCCTCAGACATAAGGACTCGGGACAAAGCACTCGGACAAATGACTTCCGTGCTGAAATGTGCATCCTTAGGTTAGGTTAAAAAAAATCAAAACCAAGGCGAATCGAGATGATTTGTCCCGAGGTGAAATCACGGAGGCCCAACGACAAATGCCAGAAGACCCAGGATCCGTAATTTTATTACTACAAATGCAGAGAAATGTTCAAGAATGCAAGGCAAAACTTACCCAACTGTTGGTGACAGTATGCCTAATTTGGCAATGTGGGTATCTATAATATTCTGGAATTGCGGCTGCAGTCTGAGCAAATATTTCATAAACTGTCCAATCCACCAAATATGGGGTTCTCCATGAACTTTCTCCAATCGATCGGCAATATCAGCAGGTATAGAAATTGGCAAATAATCTGGTTTCGGCTTTAGAAAGTCAACAATTGGCAGTTGAACAACCTGCGAATCTTCGTTCCTGGCGGCTAAAATGGATCACAAATTGTTGTGTTTCAAATCACGCTTGTATGCCTTTAGCAAAACAGTAGCAAGCATAAATTCTTGCACATTAACAATTGTGCATGAACAAAACACAGCATAATTTCAAGTCTAGAGCTATAAGCTTACAAACAAATTTCACTCACAGGCAAAGTCGTCGCGCTTTGTCGGTCCGGTGTAGGTACATGTATCACTAACAGGCAAGAATATTTGTTCCCATCCTTGCCTGTTGTATCTCCAGCCCCGTGACTCTAGAATCAAAGTTCTTCCTGTGGCATAAGCTACAACCAAACAGTAGCATACGTGGTGAACTTGACACCCGAACCCACACCCTGTAAAACGCAAGTAGTAGTATGATCTCGTAAGTTACTATGAGTACTTCAAGATGCACATAAATAAAGATGGCATGAATAACAATTAAGCAAGCCATCAGCCCTGTCAAAAGGGAAATGTCAGCACCACACCTTTATTTAGATTGCACACAAGTTTTTTGGCAGTATCACAACGCTTAGGATTCTGCAATGTGCGAAGCCTGTCTTGAACCATTGTCGCCAGCTCTGCTGTTTCCTGTTCCCGAAAAGCTTCGAATCCATCTGCAGCTCTTAACTTAATCAAATGACTTCGTAAAGTGCTGCAATCAACGACGTAAATCGCATTTTATTTACAAATCATAGCATTTAGTATTTACAAATGATTTTCTCACTGTAAAAATACTACTAATACCAATATGTCAAATGTCAGTGAATGACTCTTACAACAAATCATGTCATTTACACTTACCGGTAAACATCTTGCATCTGAGTCAAATCCTGTTCATCTATGTTACTTTGTTTTGCACGAATATTATACCAAAGTTCCTGAAAGAAACAAAGCGAAAAGCCCAAGTTATGACAAGCTACCCCACAAAGGTGGTAAACTTCCCCACTACCATCCAAGTAGCGAAGTGGTAATCGTACTAAATACGCTGCTAATTTAAATGAAACATGAAAACCTGGTACATACCTTCAGATCTAATTCTAACGATCTTCTAGTTTTTTCATAGGCATCTAGTGGTTCGCCCACGCCACGAACTTCATTATTTGCTGCAGCATTCCAATCTTTTCCGTTGACGATATTATTATTTTGACCGGTAACACCGTCTGCGTTAATATTTGCGATTATTTTCTTCATTTCTAAATTGTTTTTTTTAAGAACTTTGAGTTCTGCAAAAACGCTATCCATTCTTTGAAGAATTTGTGCTGTTTCCGGCGAGCCCTGTGACGAGTCCTTCGAGAATTCATTTGGGTAATTGGTGGGAAGTACGTAGAAAAGACCCACGGAGAAAAACCACAGAACAAGTATGAGGAAAGCAGCCTTGATTACGATGGATTTCATTTTGATAATGATAGCTCCCCATTCAATGTATCCGTCATCATTGCTTATTTAGCTCATTTGATATCCACAAAAGGGAGTACGCAAAAGGTATCAGAAAAATTCGAATTAAACCAGTAATAATATCAGGATCCCGAGTGTCTTCTCCTGAGATCCAAGTTACCGTCAAAAGTTAAAACTTCCTTTCTGCCGGCCACACACGCAAACAAAAAACGCCCTGCAAAAAAATTATTCCCCCATTATAAATAATACTTTTGTACTGCATGCTATCCTAACACAAACTAAAAGCAGCCAACCAACTACATACTTACTATGTCCCCTGCAAACACCGTCACTAATCAATTAAAAATAAATTTAAAAAGGGTGGTACTCGCACGGAGTATACGAAACTGCGCTACAACTGAATTATCATGCGCTACAACTGGATTATATCACATACGGAGTGTATACATAAATTTCTTTGTAATAAACTTTGCAAATCAGTAAACCTTGTGTCACAGCTGCTATCGGAATGGTTCTTTACTTGTAAGTTAGAAGTTAATTGCTTGACTAGATTACAAGCAACGAAACAATACTACACTGAATGTAAAACCGCATTGCACTTTATCTCCGGCACTTTATCTAAGCATTGCACTTTCTCTCCGGATCATGGTCGCCCCTTTGTACACAAAACTATGAGTGAAACGCCCACCTTTCGTATTAATACGACGAATGGTTTAAAATTCAGCAGACAGATAAAAGCAGTATACAAACTTGGCTTACTTTACTGAGGTACGCTAAGCTTACACATTACTGGCATTACATTACCCACATGTACTTTCTCCAAGTAAATAAAACATGCTCTTTTACTTTATTGCTGACAGTGCTTAATTTTCTCAGAAGCTTTCACCGAAATTATTCATGATCACAAAGTAAACACCTCAAACATTAAGTATAGGAATTTCTTCCCGCTGTGCTACAAATAAAGCTTAACCGGTAAAGGTTTGCGTATACATACGCACGCAGATTTACAGATATGTATGTTATGCACATATATAATAAAATAGCAGCGATAGTAAAAAATGCGATATGTTGGCCTGTAGCCTGTCGGTATCGGTAGACTGCACAAAGTAAACACAATTAAGGACTTACATGGCAAATGGCAAAAGCCAGAACTTACCAATGCATCACATTTTCACTCAACATAGTACTTTTACTACTGGCACGAGAGCACTCAGGAAGAACCTTATTCGCGTCGCACTCATCCCGCTAATGCTCGTGGTACATAAAAAATGATTGCCTCCGCAAAAATACGTCAATGCTCTTGTAACAAAATGATAATAACTCTTTTTGGGGGCGACAAATATTGAAGTACACCCAGTGCGAACAAAGAAAGTCAACACAGGAACTTAGACGAGACGAGAAGAGGAGCGACGGAACTCGATATTATTTGCCAGAACCCAGAAGAGGACAAGAGCACAATCCGCATGTGAAAGAACAAGTGTAACAAGCTGTCTGTCTGAGTGATGAGTGAATTTTTACAAGAGGCGTTGAGATACCAAATAACCTGGAAATACAAGAGACAAAACACAAATTGTCAGAACGAATCACACACACAACACAACTACTGAACTACTACAAGATTACTTTCCATAACACTTGTCTTTCCATATTTATTTCACCCATCACCCAGTCAACAAACAAAGTACATACTATATACTTAAACTTAACACTCCACGTGTGGCTGAAAAAAAATACTCCAGCTGACATAAAAAATATCTCATTGCAAACTGAAACTTAAACATTGCATGGTGTGAGTTACAAACCCACACACACATCCATCAACGTTTTTTAGTATCAATTTCAGTCTAAATATACTGAAGTTTATTGCCAAAAGAAAAATAACTCGTAGGAAAATTTCCCGCTAAGAAACATACTAAAAAAAACTACAAAAGCACTCCCCCTTACAAAAAAAAAACAGATCCCGCAATGTCAATCATTTACTCTTTGAATGAACCCTTTCACAAATGCTTTCCGCAACTGTCGCATATACACGTCAAATTCTTGAGCAAGTAAGAAACAAAAAAAACCACAGAATCCGAAGATTACGGATTACGGTTCATCCACTGTTTCTATAAGCCTTTTGTTCAACGTGAGATGTTTTAGCAGAGAAAGAACTTTGAATGAATAATAAATGCATTCTTTGGAGAACAAAAATGCTTGTCTCGCTGTGCATGTAATAACGGTGTAAATGTAACTGTCGCCAGACACCACTACGGTTATTAAATAGAATTTTAATTATGTACTTACTTACAATTAGCAAGCTCTCTAGTCCCAACACTATTACTGTAACCCAAGTATATAGCAACTGTGGTAAGGTGCTCCCGACTTAACCCTTTTTTATTCAGGTGAATGAATACGGAATACAGCATGTATCATGTATGTTTATGTTACATTTGCAACATGGCCCATCTCTATTTGACAGTAAAACCCACACAGCATTACGAGCGGTGTTTGCAAGGACCTATTTAATTATTGATTTGATTACACATGTTCGGAACTCCGAAGACTACATAGAAAAACATTATTTGCCTTGATATTCCTGACAAATATATACACGGGCACATCCAGATACACGTAATTGTGCGTTAAAAAAGTCTTTTAGTGCTGACTTGGGAGGGAAGGCATCAACTATGTATACGAAACGTTCTTCCGGCCCAAAGAGCTAATTCATGTCTTTTTACTTTCTGACTCACGTCCTTCGGTACTGATAATGTGGACCAAAGGAAAATTGGAAAAAGAGTTTTAAAGACATCCTACGCATCCTAAACATAAAAAGTACGTAGCAGGCATGCACACGAATATATTAAACCATAGGAACAATCATTTGAAAGTCGGTTAAGTACTCCTTCAAGGAAACAAAGCAATTACAATCATGTTTCAAAGCAAACCAGTCCATTAATAGACAATAATCATACAAAAGAATAACCTTTTTATTTCTAATTTATTATATTGTATACAAACAAAACTACATTTCCCACATATCAAAAAGTCTGAGGAAAAATTTGCCTTCACATAATAAACAATGGCAAGAGTACAAATTCTGTCATTCTAAATAAACAATTTTTGAAGATATTCTTTCCTTGCCTGAATGCTTCTTTTATACCAGTTGTTTTAACCAGATCAACGCACAACGTCGATATAATATTATCGCGTGTGAGAAGCCAAAGTAAATATTGAAGGAAAGGGGTAATACTGCCATGCAAACATACTAAAATAAGGAAAAACATTAAGGCCACCATTTAATGAGATAGAAGAACACTCACGTCATGCTTGATAGGCGTGAATGAATGTTTTCTTTGATCACAATCGACTGTGGTTGAATGGACTCCAAAAATCGTATTCTACACATTCCAAGTTTAACTCGTATTTGAAATGTGAAATGGTCGTTTGTCTATTCATGTTTGAACAAATACTTCTACAAATGGTTTTAAAAATAAAAAACGACATCCGGGTGAAATTTGCAATCAATCTTTTCTTTTTTTGCGACAATAAAGAACAAATATACCAGTTGGCTCGAATTTCAGCTATAAATTCGGAATTTATAGATTCTGAAGCTATTCCCTCCTACCAAAATGAAAAACAATGGGACAGACTTAAGTGTTTTCACGCCAATTCATATTAGGAAAATGTTTACCTTGAAACACTAGGAACAACGGATTCAAACAGAAATTAATCTACTTGAACACCTTTCGTTATTAAAGTTCACCAAAGGCAATGTCGTTCTTGCTCAATAGAAATCCACTTGTCATATTGCAGAGTTTTACCAGGAAATACATACTTTCAATTGGTTTAAACTACTTATCCTTAATGCTCTTAACAACACATATTGAGTGAATTGAGTCTGCTTTTAAACGTCCGGACTACTAAAAGCCTCTCTTACACAATCAGAAGCAACTTTAAAAAACTAACGTACATGTTCAACACAACTTAGTTGTATTAATAATCCTGGACCCAATTCAGTTACAGAATCAAGTATGTGTACAATTACTTACTTTAGTCCGTTGTATAATCTCCAGAACCAGCTGAAGAGAAAAAATGTAAAAAGCTCTTTTGTTGAAAGACCTGAAAAGCGCTTTCCACCAATTTGCTCAGCAAGAGGGAAAAACGCTCTTTCAATGGACCAAACACTTAACGGAATGTAGCCAAAAGCTATTAATTTTTGGGATCTGGCATTTAACTTGACCAAAACCACAAAAGTTGAGAGCTTTTGTGGTTCTAGGAAAATGTGCCGAAATGGTTATGTACACATGAGTAATCCGGAGGAATGCATTTCGGTGGATACATGTATAAAAGTTTACCCGCGCATGTAAATTTCGGGGTTTCACAACCAAAAAGTATACCACGGAAGAGCCATTCTTCCTCTACTTACATGGATAGAAAAAAATGTGTCCTGCAGACGGAAAAATATCGACTTCCGCTCCCGTTTTCATTATTCTCGCACATGTTTTTATCACTTCAAAAACAAACCCGCAGTCTTTTACTTGTATCTTGTACTCCGTTTTAACCCTGACACATTCTCCTTCTAAGAAATGAAAGAACGTATTATCTTAACCACCATAGGAAACTGATTGATCGAAGCTAAAAGAAATTAACGAAACAAAAAATATATATCATCCCTCCTCGCTCTCACCGGAAGCCCACGAAGGTCACCAATTTGATATTTTGTACTTAAAACTCAACTTTTTTTGCGCGGAGCTTTATCCCCAGCTACGACTGCAAAACAAAGTTTGCTTAACAACTTTGCCCAAGTATATTTGGCTCTGAAAGACTGGGAATGACATCAAACAACGAGTGACATGATGACTTAAATTAAAGAATATTTTACAATAGTTATGAATGACGTACGACGTACCTTCCAACTTGTGATTTTGTGACCAATCTCAAGACATTACTTGATTTAAATCCAGGTTTTTTCCTCCGTCGCAGTAATTAGAGTTTAAACTCGAACTAAAACTTGGACCGAATTAAACCAAAATCGGGTAATTAAATGTCATTATCCTTTTCCTCCCGAATTTTCCGGAAAGGAGTTCAGAAGTTCCAACAATCCGGAGAACGCCCTATTTCATCACCCCACTATGTTCGCCAAGATTTCGGGAAAGATTCGGAATGAATTTTTGGAATATAATATGGAAAAAAATTTCACCACTTACGTCCTTTTATTTCTGTTACATTCCATTCTTCTTTTTTGCAATTAACTCCCGCAGATCACAACCACATGTATTTCGAATTAATTTATGCACATTATAGCCAATTGTGAACTGTTCTCACACACCTGCATTATTTAGCTTACACACTGGTTAAAAAAAAAGGATTTTCCAAATTTTCTCCATTTTATTATTTATTGAATGAAAATCACTGGCGAATGTGGCGAATGGAATTTATTCCTATAATTTTTATTTTAAAAAAGACCTATAAGCCTACCTATATAATATTTTTTACATATATCCAAAGTACATGTTACATGTATTATATGCATATAATACTTATGAATAAGGAAAAGTATAAAGTAGCTATTCAACCCGGCAGATTTCGCCATTTGTCCCCTTCAACCAAATTTACCGCTCTTTTAATGCCGGGAGATTCTTTTTTCCAAAAAAATCCGTCCGGCTTTATATTATCGACTTATTATTTCGTAATTTCATCTTTTTAATTATATTTAATTACAATATTTAATAATAATTAAACGTTTTTATGCGTAATTCTACATGTTACATAATTACTTGTTTTCTTTCTTGACACTCATGAAAAGCATGAAAAAAGGCTGATTTAACTCTTCCATTAAATGACGAACGACGCAATTGTGTATGATTTGGGATCGACTAGGCATGTAACAGGAAAAATAAGGACGAAAAAAAAAACTGGAAATTATGATCATTAAAATGAAAAAGGGGAAACAATTACCTATAGTTGAAAAGATTTACATCTTTACACATTATTTCTTGTCTGCATAAATCTTCTGTCGTTTTCTCGTTTTCGTTAGTTATAAGCATTTTATCATGCTGGCTCCAGGAAACTTCCATAAATTCAAGTCACTATACCTTTTTTTTAATGGGGACACACAAAGCAATGGTTAAAAGCAGCACTTAAAATTCAAATTATTCTGATTAAAATGAATTGCATTTACATTTTACAGTTCTTGTACAAAACGTAAAAATTTCAGATTAGACATGTGGAATATTTTTCGGGGAAGCACACTGTCATGGGAAAGGACATGAAATTGCCTCGTGGTGCCTCGGCCGCCATCTTCAGGGAATGAGATTTTCTCTTCAGAAGGTAATTGCGGATCTCACGCCGTGCACGCCGTAAATTTCGCTCTGTAATATTTTCCGAGGTAATTGTTTCAAAAACGATTTTTTTTTAAAAAAAAATTTGGTAAATCGAATTCACCGAGGTTTTTTTCCTACGTGGGTGTAAAATTGGAATAAAATTCGGAGTGAAATCCCGATTTTTATTGAAAAATGTTGAAGTCAATTTTCACGGTCTATTGTATATGTTAAGGCATAGGGAATCTTGTACAGCCTGTTGTACGACAGCTGTAGGCTGTAGAATTTCCGTTTTTGTCATTCATTTCATTTTGTCGAATTTTGTGAGGTGCATGGTAATTTTGGTTACGTTTTTAAATATCGATTGAGTGATTTAATTGATGTGTTTCTTATGTTTTTTTAGTCCTTAATTGTTTTTACATCCCTACACACTCAAGATGGGCAGGGAGGACAAGGAATCGTGGAAAGCCAGCTACTTCACCCGGCTGATCCAGTATTTGGAAGAATACCCAAAATGTTTCATCGTGGGTGCGGACAATGTCGGATCCAAACAAATGCAGCAAATTCGCATTGGACTCCGAGGTTCCGCTGTTGTATTGATGGGGAAGAACACCATGATGCGCAAGGCCATCAAGGGTCATTTGGAGAAGAACCCAGCCTTGGAAAAGTAAGTCGCGATCGCATTGAAAATGTAGTTTCTGTTAGTAAATGTAACCTTGAAGTGATTACTTCATGGGTACAGACCACATTTTAATAACAAGGATGAGTTAAACTTCTTTCCCCGACTGAGTGGCTAGCTGTTGATTTAGGTTGTTTGCTGAGTTATTGCCATAAAAATCGCAAGCGTTTTTAACAGAAATGCATTGAGTGGTAGAAATGTTCTAATAGTTTCGAATTTTAAATCGTAGATTGCTGCCCCACATCCGCGGCAATGTCGGTTTCGTATTCACTAATGGTGAATTGACCGAGGTCAGAGAGAAGCTTCTGGAGAACAAGGTGCAGGCCCCTGCTAAGGCTGGTGCCATTGCCCCCTTGGATGTCATCCTTCCTGCACAGAATACCGGTCTTGGACCCGAAAAAACATCTTTCTTCCAGGCTTTGGCCATTGCCACCAAGATTTCTAAGGGTACTATTGAAATGATCAACGATGTTCACATCTTGAAGGTACATACTTAAGCTGGTTTTACGGAGCTACTTAATTGTATTCTTTGCAAGTATTCATATATTTGATTTTACTTTCTTGCTTTTGTTTGCTTATATAGGAAGGAGAAAAGGTCGGAGCTTCAGAAGCTACCCTTCTGAACATGTTGAACATCTCTCCCTTTTCTTACGGTCTGCAAGTTCAACAAGTGTACGACTCTGGTACCATCTTTGAGCCTAAGATCTTGGACATCAAGCCCGAAGATTTGCGCGCCCGCTTCTTGACCGGAGTCCGAAATGTTGCTGCCGTTTCTTTGAAGATCGGATATCCGACTGTGGCATCCGCTCCTCACTCCGTTGTCAACGGATTCAAGAACTTGTTGGCAATTGCTGCAACTACGGATATCTCATTCAAAGAAGCTGAGACCGTGAAGGAGTATTTGAAGGTATGTTTCCGTATTTGCCCTATTTTACATTTGTTACTCAGAAGTTTGTTACAAGAAATTTAGAATTGAGAATATTAACAAGAAATCTGTTAAATTAATTTTCTTAGGATCCAAGCAAGTTCGTTGCAGCCGTCGCCGCCCCAGTTGCCGCTGCTCCAGCCAAGGAGGAAAAGAAAGAGGAGAAGAAGGAAGAGTCTGAATCCGAGGATGACGACATGGGCTTTGGTCTCTTTGACTAAAGTGTTTTTACGAATAACTTTGTAGCTTGAAATTCCAAGCTCATAATTTTGTTGTGTTTTTATCCTCGGGTAATTTTATGACAAAATAAGATAAAAAATTGAAAAAAAAGTTTCTGACACGTGTTGTTTTTTATTGCACCAAACCCCGCTCACAACGGATTTTTAATTCGAGTTCCTCGTGTACCAATTTGCCTCATATTGCTATGTTAATATTGCTGTCAGGTAAAAGATCATCCAAATAATTCTGTACACGTGTTACCCACGAGAACGCAGGTTGGTCATTAAAAACGACGTGCATAATTTCACCTTCATTTGCAAAAAATTTAAATGTCTGTTATCTTTTACGTTTCCCAAATTTTGGAACTCACTCACCAATGGTTAGGTTCAGAATGAGCCCTCCGACAAGATATTCATGTCATGCACATTCTCTACCAACACAACGATGATTCCGTTGCTTGGACTATCACAGTGCAAACTTACGTAGCTTTAATACAAACCCTATGAGCAGTAAATGGAACTAGGTGGATATTTTTCTATATTTTTTCCCTCTGGCTCAGGAGCGAACCCCAAGTCCATCAGCCACAAATTCGGAAGGTTTACTTCTACCTCTACAATGGACAAAACATCTGTTCGTTACGAAATATTGAGACCTTTATTTGGATGCCCAGTGCCATGCTCCCTTTACCATTTTCATGATTTTTGACTTTTACTGGCGGAATGTATGTGTAATTATAATTAGGTACTATCGTTTATTTAAGCTTGTGGTTATTCAGAAGAAACTGATGAAAAAAAATAGGTATTGACTTTCAACTGGCTCTCCTTATCTTAAATGACGATTTTATCCAATTTAGCTAATGATAATATTTCCCCCCAGTAATCCTTCTTCACAATAAAAGTAGGAAACTTTCCTTTGACTTTGTTGGTGATTTTCCAGTATCATCGTTTTTCATTGATGTTTTTATGATGCTTACTATACAACTCATCATTGAGTTTTTTCAAACTCATGCGGTCCGTCGCCTGTGTCTATCGGACGTGGTATGAAATTAATTGTGATTTTTAATCATTTATTTTCTGCTTTCTCTGCTTATTTTTTAACATCTTTGGCATACCTAAGCAAGTACCTATGCTAATAGGCATCCTTCGTTTAGCTTTGAGGGATATACTTCATAGTTCTGAAGTTCTGATGGTTCATGGAATATTTTGGGGTGACATGAAATCGAAGTTTACTCGAATAATATGCATAGTAAAATACACCGTTATAATTTATATAACTACTGACACTATTGAGTAAAGTAAATATAAGTTCGCGTACAATTAAAATAATATTTATTACCAGTCTCCTTGTTTTGTTTTTATTCGGTGAAGGGATTCCCGTAGCTTCTGTGTTATGTGCTTTATTTGGTAGTCGTACCAAGTTGTGCTGAAGACGTTTATGGCATATTGATGACGAGGGTTTGTTTATTATTATTTCCATTTATACATGTAAGGTACGATGGGACAATCATGAGAGGAATACGAAGGGTTTTTAATCAATGAATTGTCCAGGTACAGTAAACAAGCTCTTTGTTCTTCTCACCAGATTCGACAATGGCACGGGGATGAAGAGAGAAAAAATTAAATCGCAGTTAAATTTTTACAACCTTGTCATCACTTGGTAAAATTTCTTTTTAATTTTGTCTGTATGTCATTATCAAATTTTAGCGGTAATTACACCGAATAAAGCGATATTGGGGCGTAAAATATTTGACTGAAAAAGAAGCATTACGTTTTCACGGCATTTCTAGCGCCCTCAGCCGGAGTAATGCCACACTCGATATCATTCCCCGTGGTTGCTGTACTTGTAATACCTCCATTGTTGTCCGTGATTCAAATTCAAGGTATTTTGCAAAAAAAAAATTTTTTTAGCAGGAACGATTTGCATAATATCCTGGCAATTACAATATCGTTTGGCGTTCATATTGAAAAAGCAAAAAAAAAAAAATGTTACACAATTTGTTTTAAAAGGAATTTAATAATTACCTTTCGTCAGCAGCCCCTAAAGCGATAATTAAATAGTTAATGATTAGACATTTTTACGCACTTGAAGGAACAATGAAGGCATAAATCACTCCATGTTTTTGTTCCTCTGCTGTAGCTGTCACCCTCAATGACGTGGATGAATTCTGCAAGAATCCTTCACGATTGAGCCCTGGTGGGAAGGAAAGTTCCCGGAAGACAGCCAAAGTTCGGCATGTCCAGGAATTTCTCAAGTTCCTGGAACGTCGCTTGACTTTTGACTACAGGAAATCGGAGCCATATCACGGGCTACCCAGTAATGCCAAGGAGGCTCCGAAACTGGAATTATTTGATCATGCCATCGAAATCACGATGGTGGCCTGTCCAAAGTGGCTGGTGTCCCATGATTTCCTCAAGATCTTCCAGGAATTGTTCACCTCCCTGTTCATGTGGGCCCCTCCGGACTCCCTGCAATTGGAAAGTGGACTTTTGAGCAGCATTTGGAAAGTGGTCAATTTTGAAGCTTCCAGATGTAAACAGCGCCTCAATAATTCCGAAGACTTTCAAACGGTAATTTCTGGTAATTTTATGACGGAGGCAAATATTTTATTGTGTCACGCGTCATTAGCGTTTTTTGCATACCTGCGTGGGTTGCTATTACAAAAATAGAAGAATTAATACTTATCTCACTGTGGCACTGCCCTCATAATCCAGCTTGATAACGTCATTCACATGTTCTTCTCGTCAGTTTTTTTTTTTTTTGACGCAAGTAATCTGTACGTAACCCAGTGAATCTCCACGTGGTCAGATCAGGGATTATTATTATTTAATTTCCAGATGTCCGGTTGAGAATATTATCATTATCTTTATAATCCCATGAATTTCCTCCAGATCGTGCGAGATGCGTACATCATCATGAGAGATGACCCTGCCTTTGAGCCATCGTACTTCAAAGGTCGTGGTGGTGGTGGGGAATTAAATGCCGAGAAAAACCATTGGAATTTTAAGGAAGACAAGAATGTCATCATTGAATTTGCCTGGTTACTGGCCAACCACGTGGCGGCCGTGTGTCATGCCGTGTCCAAACACACTTATAATTTTTGGCCCAATTTTGTTCGTCTGTTCAATCAGGTGTACTTGAAGCCTTTGGCGACGGAATGGTATGGTCGTTTTTAGAAATATTAAAACTTGGATGGAATTATTTCGTTTACAATTGTCTCAAAAAAAAGTTGCACATTCGGATAGAATTCCCTTCATTTTTCGGAGTTATTTTTTTTTTAATTTTTAGGAATGACCCTAATCAAAATTCGGATTACCAATTCCTCCTCGGCGGCTTTGACTACCAGGTGGAGTACGAGAAGTTGGGTTTCTGTGCTACTCAAGCCTTTAAAATGACCCTCAATCTAGTGCCCTTCCCCAAAGAATTCCTCGTGGACATATCCGGGAAAGGAGAGACGAATATCACGGAAACCAATTTTTTTTGAAAAAGAATCCGATTTGACACTTAAAAACTTTTGAATAAATACTTCAAAAAAAACAACTAAACTTTTTCATTCGTTCTTTTAAACACTTGAATTTTTTTTGGGAGGATTTCCTGTGAAACTATGCAGAGATACGTCCACCTACGTACATCTGTTTTTTTTCTCACGGCGGTTGACGCACAAATGAGCCAAATGAAAAAGGGTTGAAGAGGATAATCATGCTTCCATTTCATTTTGAAGGCTTTGCTCTCTGTTGTCTGTTAAGAATTAAATTATAAAAATTGTACATAATCCACTGAAATGGGCTCGTGAAGTGCAAATTTGCAGATTAGATGAGGTTCACTTCCCTGCTGCTTAAGCTCTTGCATTCCCATTCATTTATATGTAAATACAAAGTACTTACTTTGCGAATTTTTACTGCCAGTTTTAACCCTTTTTTTTAACCCTACACTAATGCAGCCGGTACATCCACAGTTAATGAGTTAATTGTACATACATGTCACCATTTTTTTTTTCCAGCAAACCATCGTCATCAGTGATCATCCCAATAATTATGTAACAAGGAAGACACCACCAAACAAGGGGCATATTCCTGGGCAAAAAAACCAAATAAACTTTTCCTCTCCATAAATCCTCTGTATGTACCAAAGTAATGACGCAAAAAAGTTATCTGGGCAATTAATTACAAAAATATGCATGTAAATCTGCCAAATCTTGGTTTTTTATGTGGAGACTCGACGTGTATATAGATATAGCAAAACTACACCCTTGAGAAAGGTTAATGAATGTTGTCATGTTGTGATTACTATACCACAACTTGACGCTGTAGATCAAGTTCTTCCCTGTAATAAGTAATGAGGTCATCTCCCAATGATTATTGGGTCAGTTACTTTTCAAGTGCCTATTTTTTTCCCCCTGTAACAATAATTATAGACCATGCACTTATTGTGCAGTACTTACCTTGAGTAGGAGTTATTGAGACATTAAAAAAAAAATCTCCCTCTCTATTACACAGGTACGATTAAGTCATCATCAAAAATATTGAGAACTAATTACCACACCACTAATACAATGTTTTTTTCCCCTGGCGAGTGCAAATTTCCAGTTATACCTTGGTCTTTTTGTATATGAGAAGGATTTAGATATCGTCTTTTAAAAGTAATGGTGTCAATCAAAAATCATTTGTTCTGTCCAGCTCAGTGATTTACACCTTGTTGCAAAAACTACTTACAATAGAAACTTTTTTTCCAGTGGTCACATGCTCCTTTTTTAAAACCATCTTGTAAAAACAAAAATAAACTTTACAAAATCCTTTCGAGCACATCTTTCATTTTTCCTCCAGGCATCATTAGCATGTTACAAGGAAGAAAAAACCTGGTATTTTTTTAAAGTAGAAAAGCCGTCTGGACTGGCAGTTAATTAACAAGCTTCTGATCATGTCACTTAGTACTGGAGTTATTGCAGTGTGAAAGCAGTTTATTACATTCATGCATAAATGTGCTAAACATCTCAGAGTGCCTTTGACAAGGAATAAAAAAAATGATTTTTTTGCTCTAAAATATTATCCAGAGGATGGACAAAAACGTTTAGTTTTTTTGTGGCTCTCATGACGTTTGTTTAAAGTTTCATAACTTGATAATAAACGGTCGTTCGGGTATATATAGGCATTTCTATATTCTTCGCACTTCACTTACTGCGTTTAAAAGACTGTAAAGAAGATCCAGATTTGACCAGGTTGGCTTCTTGTTTTTGTCTTCAAAGAATTGAATTTGATTGTCTCCACGTGGCAGCAATTCTGTGGGGCTAATCCGCTTATTTTACTGCTTAAGCTAATTGTGCAGTTTGGTTCATTATAATTTATTATCATTGGAGATTTGTGAGCCTTATAACTTTTATAGTATCCATAATACCCGAGAATATGACATGCCCACCGGTCTCAGACAGCCCCAATTAGTAATTAGATATTTTTTGCATTTTCTCATTGTTTCAAGTTATCACAAGTGAACTTCAAATCATGCAACTTGAATGAAAATGACCAGACTGGGATATATAAACGGCATTTATGTAATGTTTTCCCTAAGCTAAAATAGAAAAAATGCAATTAATTATGAGGAAGTAAAACTGCAGGCAATCCACACTTTCTTGCGTTTTGTTCTTCGCAAATAAAACCATATAAATGGTAGACATACAAAAACTAAACCAGCTATTACAATACCTACATAGTTCTATAGCAAGTTATAATTGTTCTGCCTTTTTCCTGGAATAGAAGCTTCGTACAAAGAAATTTCCATGGAACAGCCAACACTTTAAATGAACATATGTTTGTGCGTGCTCTTAAACAAATAAAAAAAAAATCCCTTGTATGTTATAAAGTTCAAACTTATGCTAAATACATGGTAGTTAAAAAACCTATTTAAAACATATTCCATCCACCACCATTATTTTAACTGCACTTTTCCTCGTAATCCCTCTTCAATAAAATGTAACACATTGCGGAATATGCCGGGTTCACACAGGTGAGAGAAAAAACGTGGTGGTCACATGCCCTTTGCATGCTCCGGTAGAAGAAAAATTTACAGGGATTTACAATGATTAAATTTTTTATTTTCCTAATAAATTTCTCGCGCTAAAAGGTTGGAGAATTAATTGTAATTGTATCCAAGAAAAATAACTAAATTAATATAAACATTGATCAGGTAAATATAGTGATCACATTTCTTTATTTGTTTTCACTTTTGAAGGACATTGACGAAAGGCCGGGGGGACGATAATTAAAAATACTTGCTGCCCCTGAGCCCATATGATAGGCGGAATAGGAAAAAGCAGTTTAATCTCCATTTGCGTGATCCGTGATTGTGGTGCCCCAAAATAAATAAGAAGGTTTAATACATTCGTTCTAATAATAACTGCTTTTATCAATGATTTGTACAGTCCTATAACACTTAAATAAATTCACTAAGCTCCTAAATACTTATGGAATATACATTATGTATATTTCACCTGGAAAATATAATCATTAGCGCTAACCAATTGCTTTGACTTTGACCACATAAATGCCTTGCGTCTTCTATTACTGTATACACATATATCGACTCAGAGAATTACATACATTTTTATGTATGCAGGTACATAGGCATAGGTACCTTATATACGGGTATACATACCTGTATATATGTACATATTTAATTGTATGCATTTCCGAGGAAAGTTTCAGTTTGTAATATGATGTGCAGAATAATACGAGTGGAAGTTAGCTCAAGATAAAATTCTCCTCCTTAATCCCTCGTATCTGTACACACATATGACTTTCCCTTCGATACATAAAAGTGATTTTTTTTCCTTTTGTGGTTTTAATAAATATGTAAATAAATACAAAAAAAAATCCATATGCGTTTACACACTTTCCTGTAGCCGCTCTTGCTTAACCCTTTGAGGCTTTGAGACTCATTGACGTAAGAGAATTGGAGAGAGAGAGAGAGAGAGAGCCAAGAGAATTTTTCTCTGTACTTGGGAAGAAAAATCTCTTCTCTTTTATGGACGCCTACAAGAAATTTTTTTTTCTTAATCTGTTATAACGTCAGTAGTAAAACTTGCCTTTTACCAACAGTGATTATTACATAGAGAGGAAAGGGTAAAAGGGAAACATATGGAGCACATGTAATGCTTTTGTATGTTAATTTACCATACAGTTTATGCCCATAAAATATAGTTAACCCTTATTTTCAACGAAATTTTCAGTGGTAGCAATGGTGGATTTTTTAAATACATGGGAGGTTATTTTGTTTAAAAAATATGGGTAAAAGGAATCCTCCGTTATATAAATCTGTTGCAATGTTACCACATTGTTGCCTGCACTTTTTCATGTGGGGCACAACAAAAAAACATACTGTTTTTTCTCTCGAAGATTATATATTGCATCTCTTGAACTTTTATTCCATCTGAGCCTCATAATGTCGTAAACTATGTAACAATTTAAATCAAGGAGAAATTTACCCTTTAGTGTATCCTACTAACCCCATCAAATTTTTGCATTTCGAATTTGCTTTTTGTTTTTTTTTTTTCGACTTCAGGGGAAATAAAAAATATTGAGAAGTTGGCATCAATAGTGTAAGCCCAGCCTTCGTAGTCACAATCAGTAATGTCGTAACCCCTTCGATATTCATTATTCATGGATTTCTCTCCCCAAAGAACATCCCAAGCCACCGTGATTCTTTTATTTTTTTCTTCCTACACAAAAATGCATTATTTATTTTAAAATATTCCATTTTACCTCACTTTCCTTTAAATTCCCTGAGCATAGTGTCAAACAAGTTTCTTCCAGACTTTTCTCTCTCTCTCTCACTCCAATCTTACAGATATAACGTCCTCTTCGTCTTGAGGTGGTTTCATGTCAAGCAAGACAAAATATTCTCTTACATTTTCTTGGGGGGTAAAAACTTGATAGAAGTCCTGGCTGGTAGTTATAGTACCTGTGTAGGATTCTGGAAAAGTACCTTAAAAAAACTTGAATTTTTCATGCTCAAAATAGCTGTCCAAGTAGACACATTAAGTAGTTCAAACTTCCACCACTTCTACATCAGTTAATGCTCAATAGTCTCTGATTTTCCCCTGTAAGGAAAAAAAAAGGGTTTAAACTACAAATCTTTGGAAAAATCAAGTTTATCCATTTACGTATGTTAACTATATGTACACATATAAAATGATTTCTCAATCTAGCAATTATTTGCAGTGACTGTGGGAGAGATACTGGTTCCCTTTATTTTTAACCCTTTTTCCAAATGCGATTTTTTCATATACAGAAGTCAGTATGGCACACCGTGGGGAAACGTCAATTTACAGTACAACAAAGGCGTGTTATGATACACCCCCCTTGATCTTGTTGACTTTGATAGAAATAAGCAAATTTTTTTTTCGAGTTCTCCCATTGTGTTTGAAGGAAATTGCAAAAAAAAAATTGATATGGAACTTTATAGACATTGTAAATCTACACTTGGAGAAAATATTTCTCATCGATGCGTGTTTTTTTCTATATCCAATAGCATTACCATCATAAAATCTGAGGTGCCCCTGCTTTTGAATGTAAGTAGCTTTAAATGAAGTATTTCCCATGTATGACAAGCCCACCCTATTAAGCTGTCTCCTGTACATAAATATACGAGTCAAAACTCATCAAGCACACATAGGTATACTACAACGTATAGCTATGTATGTAAAGGTATAATATATAACATATTTTTCGGGGGGAAAGCAAATCTGATTATCTCCAGGCGGGTATAATTCAAGAAATGTAATTCAAAAATGTGATTCAAATTTTTTTTTTGTGATCAGAGCAAATGGGAAGGAATCCGATTTGATTCTTCAATGTGATAGGAGAAATGGGTACAGCACCCTGATGAGCTACACAATTTTGATTGATGTTCTCAATCAGACCAAACTCAGCTGGTGTTGCCTTTTTATTTATTGGGCCTGCCACTGACCACATGGCTATTTACAATTGATGAAAGCAAATGATGTCTTCCCATTATTACAAATTATTAAAAAAAAAGGTGCTACCCTGCCTACATATTGGCTTCTGTTTATCTATGAATCAGTGTAGCAATAAAATCATGTGTGAGAAGGGATTTGTTCTCAATGGACTGGTTCGTGGGTGTTTTTGTACATGCGTATACATCCGAATTATATAGTCCAAAAGAGATTTTACAATTTATGGAGCTTTATATCAAGCAAATAAACAAAGTAATCCCTTTGTTCGGGATTATTGGTGATTAAATGGAAATCCTGGGTGTTCGTTGGTAAATAATATAAAACTTGTATATTTTTTTTTAAACTGGACAGTGACAAGAGTATTTTGTGTTCCTTTTACATTTGCTATTTGATGAGTGTGAAGAGAAAGGGGCGAGAGAGAGGGGGGTTCGAGAGAAATGTGTGAAAAACTTGACTACTTGACGGCTTGTGAATTTGTAAATCTGGGAGGGGTTTTTACAAAACCATTTCACACGCCCTATTAATTGACGAGAAAGGGAACAAATGCATATGAAAAATCTTAGGGACTGCCCATCGTATTGTATTGCGATGACAAAGTTTCAACCATCTTCCACCAAAACATCTCATAGTTACCCCACAATTACTGCCCTTTCCGTTTTTTAAATGGTTCAAAATGGAGCAAAATCAGATATTATTATCTTTGCTGTGGAGCATAAATTGGGGAAAAAAGACAGAAATTATTACAGAAAATATAAATTACAGAAAATTCAGAAATGTGGCAGATAAAACTGATAAGCCATTGACGTCCCAACTTGACCACATTGGGCTCGGGCGGATTTTTTTTAGGTAACGATTTGGGTCGGAATCCCGGAATTAATCGTAGATTCGTGCGTTGAGATTACATTAAAATTGACAACAAATTCCTGGAACTCCCGTTTTGCGTCAAGATATTGGGGTGAAAGTGGTGTACAGCATTTCCTGACCGAGACTGATAAGATAAAGCCTTATGGGCATCGCTACTGGAAAGAACATTTGGGTTATGGAAAATTTACCAATAGCTATATCATCCTGAAATGAACCATACTACACTCAACTATCATGGTTATTGTGGTTTTACTTTATTTTTTTTAAGTAAAAGCCGTCAATTAATAATTTCCGTCATTTTCGTAGTATTCCCTGCAAAAAAAAATTTTCGGCTCGGGCTGAACTAAAGCCCTAGAGAGCGCCACCGGTAACTGCGGAGCACAGTCCTTGCTATTGCTAGATAAACACGGGTTTTTAAGCACACACTAAGGACTTTTTCCCGAACATTTTCTAAACAGAATTTTTGTAAAATTACATTTATATTTAAAATCCTCATTTTAATCGTGAAAGAGGGGGTACAAAAGGGTTGTTTCGGACCGACAGAAGGAGATAAAAAAGGGTGTTTGGAATCCCGAAAAGTCGTCTCTGTATTGAGCTCTTACATGTCAGAATGGAAGAAGCACACAATATTTTTTTTCCATGCATCAGTGCTACTTACATTCGTCGGTCATATAAGGCATAGGGGCTATTTAAGTATGCTATAATGGTGCTTCCCTTTTTATTATGTTTACTCATATGAAAATAGGGTGTTTGCTATTTGTATTTGACTGCTATATTGCATATATATTCCCATATAGGAAAGTGGTTAAGAGGATGGAGCAGTAAAAATCCATTGGTTTACTATGTGTTGTGTGACCATATGTATGAAGTCCACATACATTATCATTATTATATTTTTCTTTTTCAAAACAAACGCAAGTTTTACTCTTCGTACACACTCGATCTTCACACGGCTTCGACGGCACACACACAGTTATTCCCTTCACATATGAGAGCAACAGGTTGTGGGTAGAAAAAAAATTTCTCCCTCTCTTTGCTACACATTTCTCCCGTCTTTATATGTATATATTTTATTTTTATTTTTATAAGGTATTCTCTTCTACAAGGTATCAACTGGATTGTTTGAAACTAGAAGATTTTTGTTCCCAGTTCCTCACCTTCCATTAAATACTGAGGTATATCGTGTGGCTCAATTCACGGCAATGTGAGGATTAGTTACCGCGAAAATAATGTATGGCTGCACATTGTCCTGGGGTTTTAGGGACCATTCCCAGTGATTTTGGATGAATTAAAGTGCTTCTGTGATTGTGTCTTCAAAACATTCCCATTCTTCATTCTCTTCTGTGATAAGTAACTCAAAAATTGAACTTTGGAGCAACATTTGTAGGTTTAGGGTGCAAATTTGACTTGGATTTTATGCTTGGAGGTCGAAATTGATATTTTGTAAATTAGTCAACGTCAAAATAGGAATTTCACCAACGTGTTTGACATTTATAGCAAAAGGAAAAAGAATTGGATTTGAGTTTGAATGGATTTGGTGCACATTTGACTCCTTGGAATCGTTCAAAGGGTTGCCGGACGACGACGAGCAAAGGAGATTGAAGAGGAGCGAGACAGTATGTGATTCCTTTCTGTTTTCTTTTGCTAATATTTTTTTTTAAAAAGGTGTCCACCACATTTAGAAAGTGAATCAAGTGGTTTGCAAGGAGAGAGATAGCAAGACAGAGAAGGGACAGAAAAAAAGCATGGTAATTAGAATTAAAAGTGGCACACATTTGAGTGAGAAAAACAAGGGCCTTGGCTTTTATCACCATTCATCGCCCTCCACTGCTGGTCTGTGGTCTGTCGGATGTAATAATATTTATTTATACATGTATTTTTTATTTGGCTGGATGCAAAAGTGATTTTTTTTTGTTATTTGAAAGTATAATTTTTGCTTGTAAACTGTTGATTTATCAATATTTTTGATATTTTTTTTGTTGCTGTTATGGATGTATACCATATTCTCTATCAATGGAATTGGATGACAACGTCGATAGTTAATCTCATGAGTAGATCAGACCATTTTGTAAGGATTGCAAAGGTTTTTCAACTTTTACCAAAAAAAAATACACACATTACATTATGCACACATGTCGACGTACAAAATAAATAATCCGATTGATCTGGACAGAATAATTGATGAGATGAGAATTGACTGAAGTCGGCTGTCTCTTTCCTTTTTTCGTATAGACATGTGCAGTATCGCTCATCAAATTTTATTTACGTTATTGAAAATTTTGTATTTATATAATAAGGAATGTAGAAAGTACCTTGGTTTGAAAATAAATGTTAAGGAGTTTTTGACTTGAGAAAATATTTGTTTTTTTTTAATGATAGAATTTGATATGTACTACTTTTTATTCACAATGCCAAAGATGAAATTGTATGATTATTCTGAAGTTTCGTTTATTTTTTGGTAATTCAGCCAGTACAGATGAGATTACCCAATCTCTCACAGTTTACAATGGGAGAGTGGTGATGAGGATAGGCCGAATGCTAATATGTGGGTCAAGTTATATTTTTTTTTGAGGGACAGTATAGAATTACAAAAAAATGGGAATTCATAAGATATATGGTTTATGGATCCTTTAAAAAAAGAATTTACAAAGATATTGTAAAAACGAACATAGGCTCACAAAAATAGGGATCAAATTTACAAAAATAATATCATGTTTAATAATTCATGTATTCTTTTTTGCTCTACATTTTTTATATTTTTCTAGAGGCATCCCTTGTTGTTTTTTTGTTGTTACCGACCATCGGCATCGGTCATCAACTTTGCTGTCGTCATTGACTGCTTTCTTCAGAGGGTGACGCCGACGTGGAAGATGAGATGGCCGTTTCCGCGTAAAAGGAAATGATGTGACCTGGAATTTAATTTCAAGCCAAAAGTCATTCCCCTCTTCATGATATTAAATCTCTTGTTTTTCTTTTTCGCATCACATTCCATATTATCTTCCCTTAAGACATCACCTAATCTACTGAAGGAAACTTGGTAGGACCGACTTTTATTTTTTTATTATTTCAATTTTATTTTTCCAATAAAAATCCTGTAACAATTTTGACAGTTGACAGTAGATAAATATGCAGTAATTCGAATTTCTAAGTACCATGTGTTTATTATGCTCTTAAAAAAAAACAAAACGGATGACATTAAATGTGTTTGTCCTCCTGTCCTTTTATTTTGTACTTTCTTTAACCCTTTTCTCCCTCCACGTGTATAGGAATCTCGTTACTTCTCACAGGGAAAAAGCTTAAAAAAGCGTTTTTGAACCAAATTCTGAAATTTCAAGCTTTCATCTTAGAATGGTTCGATCTTAGAATTATCGAACTTTTCCCATATAAAATTCTCTAAACTGTATTTTATAATATTTGTATACATATAATCATGCACATCAATATATATTTCCCCCGCATTTCCTCTTCCATCTGTCTGGTGACTGAATAATTGACTTAAAAAAAAAGCCTCTCCTCATCTTTCCCTATGACGTATTTTTGTGCCTCAGGGAGTACTGACCTTAAATGATGTTTTTCTTGTTATGATATTTTTTCCCACCCCAGGAATTAATGGCCCAGGTGTGTAACCTAAATTTTTGGACGAGCCCAAACCCTTTCATTACGTGAGGAACGGAACCACAGCGTCGGATTTTGACAATAAAAAAAATTCACCAATATTTCTTCCAGACACTTGGGGATTAACAAAGGATCTGTAGACGTACATACCTGAACGTGTCCAACGTACAACTCCATGAAGAAGTGAAATGATGCTGTCAAAGAAATAAAGTCAAAAATTACTGCCATTCCAGAGTGGAATCATTGGAAGGATCGAAAAAAAATTGTGACAAAAGGAAGAGACGATAAGGAGGGGGAAAAAATGAATAAAAGACATAAGTGTATTTCGTCAGCATTTTTGAACATGATCTAACTAGAGACAATTTCCCCCCTTCGTAAATATCAGTAAATTTGGTCACGTTTCCCCTCCGTCCCCATACACAACGATTTCAGCCCAAGTGGTTTCCCTCTAATTTGTTTGTTTTGATTGAAATCAACCATGTGAAAAGAAATTTTTGCACTCTCTCACAGATGAGGAGGGAAAAAAGTTTTCTTTTGTACAAAAAAAAAAATGTCAAGCCTGTGATCATACACAGGAAACCTTTCCTCTATATTGTGTCACTGGAGTTATTTTTCATTCATGCTGTCATGCCCGACCTACGTCAGTACAGCTATAACACGAAAGCTTTTAAAAAAAGACTTTAAAACAGTCAATTATATCCAAGCTGACGCCAGAGCATTTCTTTAGGAGTCAACCTTATTTTTAGTGACAATTGACAGTTGTATATTTTTTTATGACAGTAAAGTGTCTCCTTGCCATCCGAAAATTCCAACTCAAAAGGAACGATGAAATGCTAGTTAATTACATTTCTCCAACTGAAATATAACAGTGGCATATTTTTGTACAAGTGACTCCACAAGAAAAAAAGTGTGAGTGATCTAATAGCCGTGCACCATCCAAAAAAACGCCAAAGATATTCCTTCTGGCCATACTACAAATGTACGTTGCAATTTCTGGAGGTTGATTCCCAGCCCAAATATGGAAATGGAGAGAGAGAGAAAAAAAAAGATTAAATCTTTAGAGGGTCACATCTCCTTTTGCAGTGTCTGGGGAGGATGGGCTAAATAGGAAAAACGACTTTGTCAGACGCACCAGTGATGATTGTGAGAGTGTCAGTGACAGAAGAAGTGAATTATATTGAGAAGAAGCCCTGTAAAAAAAACTCCTTGAGATTGATCATTCTTCCTTCCTTCTCCATTATATTATTGTCCACCCCAAAAGAATTATTTTTATGGATAATATCAACATATTGTGTCCACTCCAAAAAAAAAACAACTGTTGTCCATATTTCAAAATTTTTTTTGTCTCCCTGCCCCATACATTATTACACTTTTTGGGAGAGAAAAATTGTTACAGTGACTGAGTCCATTCCCCTCCGTGGTTAAGAAGAGATCTACAGAGAGAGACAAAGAGAGAGAGAGAGAGAGAGATAACCCTTTTATAACAATGACAATCTCTCCGGTACAGTGAGATGGTCGTGAAAAAGCACCTGAAAAGCATCTCCACCTCATTGCGAATACGTCATTCACATCCTGACTGTTGAGGACTCTTGTTCTTTATTATTATTGTTACACAAGTCACATTACCTTCCTTTTAGGAGGGAGAGGGGAGGTGTTAAAGGGATTTCAATTTCTTTATCAGTTTTTAATGCCCCTTTTTAAAATTGCCCTATGAATTGTATTTTTCTATATATAAACTCTTATATAGTAGATTACTTAAAAAAAAAATTTAACCTTGCCATGAAGGTATCCAATTAAGTGGAGGAAGGCAATTTTCTCCCATGTGATTGTGAGTGCTGATACTGATTGACAAAAGCCAGAGATAGAATGGAAGAAAAAAATTAACTTGATTTTTTTGGTGGTGACTATTCTCTTGGAAGTGATAAACATTTTCTCGCACATGTGTCTCCTCCAATCATTCCTTCTCATCTCTCGCTCGAGTTGTAATACGAAGAGAAAAAATCAACATTATCAAAGCATCAAGAGGAGACGGTAAATAATCGTAGAAATTGAAACTTTTGTTAGTCCTTATTTTCACGAGTCAACAATAGTAATTATATTCAAAGGAATAACCCTTCTACTCTAGTACCCTATCACAATAACTTCTACCGTGGACAGGGAGAGTGAATGAGTTGGCAAAAAAAAGGGATACATATGAGTGGATAATAGACACGAAAAAAAAAATCCAAGGAAAGAAAAAAGTCGCCAAAGTCGTCTACTGACACCCCATTAATAATGATTAAGTAATAATAGCCTCCGTATAAAAAAAGGCTGAAGGGGAAATTACAGAGAGACAGAGAGAGAGAGAGAGAAATAGATTTTTTTTTCCCCTGATAATTCTCTACGTAAATAAATATTTCCAATTGTCAATAAATTATTATTATTATGGCAATGCAATTGTTACATTTTGATTCCTGATTATGACGATAAAAAAAGCATTGAAAAAAATATACAAAGTACAGTCTATATAGTATAGGGATGAAGACAATTGATACACCCGAGTTTCACTCCTTATACACGGTATTCCCCATTGGAAATCCTTTACATGCCCACAACTTTTATATAATTCAGATCCACCGTGAGCAAAGGGTTTAGTTATAGTGTTAGTGTGAGAGAGCGTGTGAGTTTTTGTGGGGTTGAAAGACATGTGAACTCATTTGTGAGTCAGTGATTATCATAACTAATTACAAAGTAATTAATTAAACACACATTTTTAATTTTCTCTGTACCGTCAAAGTGCTGACAAAACCTAGTTGATTTTTTTTTTGTATTTTAGTATAGTGTGTAAATTCCAACGTCGGGGGAAATTGTGTGTTTTTTTACAAGGACAAACTGTGATGTTTTTTTAAAACTAAGTGATTTATAATAATTACAATGAATAAAAATGGATGATAAATTGGGAGACATTCCATCGTCAATTGGGAGACATTCCATCGTCAATTGTGAGACATTCCATCGTCAATTGTTAGTCATTCCATCGTCAATTGGGAGACATTCCACCGTCAATGGTGACACATTCCGTCGTTAATTGTGAGACATTCCATGGACGAAAAGTGCTGTGGTGATTTCTTCAATTCCTTTGAAATTTACAAATATTTTCTTGTGGTACCTGTGGAAGAGAAAGTTTTTGTGCGTGTTAATTTGTACATCAAAAAATAAATAAGGTGCTTTCTCCTGACAAATGAGAAGGAAAGTGACTGGAGTGGGTGACAAGTTGAACTTATGCGAATCCCTTCTTCGTCTTCCCGTGTGGACTGTGAGGACAGAATGAAAATTGAAGACATCGTACTCTTTGCTATGAGTGACGACGGGAATGACTATTTGAAGGAGCCCATCACAAAGTGTGTCAGTCATGACTCGGATGAGGGTTGTTGCATCCTGGTCGAGTCCCTCGTCCAGCCCATCCGACGAGCCATTTCCTCCCCAAATCTCCTCCAAATCCCCAAATGTGTCAGTCGATCTCGGAAAAAATCGGATGACTCCGCCGTGGGAAGTGGGGAAGAATCCGAGATCCTCACGGACAAGAATGACATTAATCATGGTAAGACCCACATGGAACACAAAACAAAAAGTATCATGATTCAATTATCAACCAAATCTATTTTTTTCACCAAAATATTTTAATTATTTCCTCCATCCAATAACCCCCTATTGGTCACATATCCTCCTCTATGTCTCCCACCATATATTTTATGTTATTTATGCATGATACAGGGTATATGATACATATATTTTGACCCTTAATTCCCAAGCATCGTCCCAAGCCCAGAAAAATATGTAGAAAAATATACATATGCATTGACTTATCAAAGTTGTCCAAGAGATTACTCTGGGCTAAAGTCACAAGCAAAAATAATAATAATATCATCAACTGATTAGTAGCACAGGTACTGCTCACTTGTAGTGTAATAATTCTCACAAATTCCATGAAGGTGTCTACATACATCTATTAGGTGAACATTTGTATGTCTATTAGGTGTATAGGATGTACCTATAGTATTAGGTATAGTATTAGGTGTACACGTGTATGCACATTATTTTTGTATACATACATATACATATAATGATGTATGTACATACTTAATCTCATCCTCATGTGTGGGGTTTACATGGATGTACAAAAGTGAACAGGAGAGCCTTGTTGGGAAAATCAGCTTTACCAGCTGAACCTTTGAACTCAAGCACCTTGAATAAGACCCCGCATAGTGTATCTATACGTATAATAAAGTACTTTAAAAAATTTTATTCTTTATATTCACATTGAGCTTTTATTTTTCAGAAGATAAAAAAAAATACATTTCGAGCACAGGCAGTGAGAGAGGAAAAAAAAAGATTTTACGTCGGTAATTATAAGCCAACTATAGTTCGTACGCATTTAACTAGAATGGGGAGGAGAAAAATTTTTACGGTGTGTTGCACTTGGCAAGTAGTGATTAGTAGTAGTGGCGGTGGTAATGAAAAATTATGTAGTTCACAAAAATCAAACAGCTATTGGCTCACTAATCATTTTTTGCGTGAAAAGTAACCTTATAGGCGAAAGGGTTAGAGGCGAGAGAGGGAGAGAGCTATCTATGTAGCCACAGAACACAGAATGGGGATTTTATACTGAAAAATGTTTGGGGTTTAATTATCAACAAAAACAAATATTTTTTTAAGGGAAATATATAGACATTTTTCCCCCTCTGAGAAGACAAACAACGACGTGTAAGCCGTGGTGTGTGTTCAGAGCCAATTATTATTGTTATACAAGTAATATAGACACCGTCCTGTTCCTCCCTATACAAGTGTTTTTTTTATTGTTTCCCCCGTCAAACCATTCAGTTATTTCCCTGCTGTCCGTCCATGAGGTTATACACTTTTTATTTGGGACAAAAACCCGTAACTTTTCACCATTTCTCCATATTCTTTGTGCAATTAGCAATTAATCCTTTCCACACATACACCTGCCCCTCGGAGGGGGCACACCGAGGATTAGACAAATGACTGGGGTTTCATTTCGTTTTGTTTAATTAACACTTAAAAGTTATTTAAAATTTTATTTTGATATGTAACTACAAATACTCCTCATGGATCATCTTCAAACGACCCTGTCCGATTTTATTTTCCGGTCAGATTTTTTGATTTTTACTACATAGACGTACGTATTCATATGGGAATAAATATTACAGAATTGCTATTCTAAATATAAATAGTGCAATTACTACATCAAATGACATTCAGCGATCACGGCCGTCCGATTTTATAACTAATAATAAAACTTCCCCCAGTTATTACTGAACACTTCAGTGTTGAAAAGACATTGCTCTAGTAAGGACATTCTACAAGTTAGTCAAGTGGAAGGAGAAATTTATTTCTGGACAAAAAAAATCCATTTCGTACAACGGCTTTGAACGTCAAGTGATAAGGATTGTTTTACTCACTTTTTTTGTGAAGGTAAATCAGACTGGAGGGAATCAATATGTGGTGTAGCACAGAAAAAAAAATATAGTGGATAATTTTGCGGTTTCGTACACAAAATCGACTGTGAACGTCAGTGAATAAAATCTTGAAGAAAAAAAAAGTACAAATCCTTTGGAAAAAGACTTGGAAATTTTTCGTACTTTCCGGAGTTCCGTATTACCTAACAGTAAGTCCCAATTCACTATAGTGTCACCACACGTACGCAGCACGTGTGTAAGGTGGATTTATCAGGGATTTTCAAAGCCCTCCAAAAGTCTATGACGTGAGGGATAATCTTTCTGGAGATTTTAGTTTTTGATTTTAGAAAGGGGGAGGAAAAAAGGGGTTAATGAGTTCATGCGGACGGGTAAACACGGCACCTTACAAGATAAAAGATTATACAAGACACTTTTAAAAGTACAAAAGCATCTTCGTGCTTTCAAGAGGATGGGTACAAATAAAAATAAACTAAATAACAAATAGTCTGTGTACATACACGCTTTGAAGGAGGGATAACGTTTGTTTTTCAATCCTCCTAATAACTTGTGTCCATACAGCAAGTCCTCTTTTCCGAGGTGTTATTTCCAAGAATAAATAAAAACATACAAGTCGTGAATAACCCGTTCAGATAACAAAAGAAAAATATTAGCTTTTACAACACCTTCAAGATTCAAACAACAGAAGAAGGTACATACTACTACATACATCCCCAATCCTTTCATAAATCCACACCTATATAAATTATATTCAAAAATAATGATTTGAATAATTATCACACACTTATTCCCTCACAGAGAATACCTTGCAAAAACATTGCTCATTCATACACATTTTCCGAAGGCTTTAAAAAAAATCATGGCTATATAAATATACGAGATAGCAAAGTCCTTCTTTTTCTACTGAGCACACATTCAGGGATTATTGTAAAAAAAAAAAAAAATTGAACAAGAATAACTAATACGAGGTTCATCAATGACGTCCATCAAGCATATGTTCATCCGTCGTACTCATGAATGACGAAAAGGTTTCAAAAAATGTTTTTCCTTCTCCGTTGTTATGAATAGTAAATGACACATTTAATGATGTTCTCTGACGATTGACGATGACAAAAGATCCCATTTATTTACACTCAAACAAATATATAGGTACATATCCGTACGTAATTCCTTTTCCCCCACTGAAACTCTATTTTTTTAACGGTATTTAGCTTTAGCGTATTTATTAGAAACCCTCCCTGTATGTCTATATATAGGTAAATCGTTTGGTAAATACCCATTAAAAAAGGCTCATAAAGGACAGGAAAATAAGTGCATACGCACATGCTTTTGCATTTTGAGCAGTTCTCCAATTGTTTTTACACACATACTACAATGGTGTAAAAGCTCGAAAGCGTATACACACACGAGTTTTATTACGTCTACAATTACAAATTACAATAAATCGTCCCTCTCTGTGAGGCTCCCTCGTAGTACCCTCTTCGAACATGTAGTAAATTATGTTTTTTTATTTAAAGTTATGTTAAGTAAGCACAAGTCTAGTACTTACTTTACCCAAAGAAATATTCCTCTGTCCCCACCGTCTCTGACGTTGGAATGGCTTTTTTTCTTCGGATATATAAAAAGGATATATAATGCATCCATCTTTTCCTTTTGATCATTTAGCCTGTGTAGTACACAAAAAAAAAAAGGATTGCATAAAAATGTGTTACAATATTTGCTTGAACATAATTATTATGACGGCTGTATAACATCCTCCAAATGGTGATATGTTAAAAAGAGTATATATTTACCTTTTTTCTCTCCCTTCACCCCTTTCGCCTCTTTTAGTATGTACTTAATAGGACCCATTAGTTTAGGGTCCAAGAGCACTCTCCGTGGATTGTGTGAGAGTAAAAGTATACATCAGATCTCCATCTCAAACACATAAAACAACACAGGTTTAAAGAAGGAATACAGAGGTTTTAATGAATAAAAGGGTTATACGTGTATACACTTTTATAATTTCTTTTTTCAAAAGTAATATAAAACAAGATCTGCTCTCATCTTCACTCCTTTTTTTTTAACCCCTCTCATGTAGACGATGTTTAAAAGAGGAGGAGGGAAGGATGGTTTGCAAAAGATTTAGACGAAAGAGAGTATGATGGCACAGATACTTTGGGTATATAGATGACTGGCTAGTAAGTAAGTAAATGTTTGAATGATAATAATGGAGGAGATGAGAGTGAAAGAGAGAGAGAGAGACAGAGGGCTATACAGAGGGAAAAGGAAGGAGTTGATCATGGTTTAGAACTAATGGTGGTTGATCATGGCAAATAGTATCGTGTTAAATATTTGTTAGCCATCATACAAGGTTTCGATGGTTAATAATAATATTGAGAGGGAGAGAGTGTGTGTCACGTCAATGAAAGTGTGTGCGAGTGTGTGTTCAAAAGCCTGGTGTGAGTGTCGTATTTTTTTTCCTTTTTTTTTATTAACTGGTTTGGTGCTCCTCTCCTACAGTTATACCACGACAACTGGATTAGTGACTGTAGCTCTTAAGTTATTTAGTGTTGGAAAAGTTTCCCTTTATCCCAGTCCTGCTGCTCAGGAAGCTCCAACCGAATTAGCTGATTCAAGGTACTTTGGTGACTGTAGCTGTGGTTGAAGATGACCCATGGAAGTACCTGAAACGTGAACAGAATCAGTCATTAAAGGCAGATCTAGTGTACCTCCGTTACAATCCTCGTATATACCGAAATAGCGTCTGATAATAGCTAAATATTAGCTGTTACCGAAGTGATTGTTACTAGTTACGTCCAGTGCCCGTAGTATCCAAGGAGTTGCCGAAGTAGTTACCGCCTAAGTTAATGGACATGTTTGACAAACAGCATCATACCATACTAAAATAACTACTATATACTGAAGCTACTGATTACTGAAGTTAATATTATTGAAGTTGTTAATTACTGAAGTTAATATTATTGAAGTTGTTAATTACTGAAGTTACTATTACATAAGTTACTACTACTGAAGTTACTATTACTGAAGTTACTATTACTGAAGCTATTATTACTGAAGTTACTATTACTGAAGCTATTATTACTGAAGTTACTATTACTGAAGCTATTATTACTGAAGTTACTATTACTGAAGTTACTCTACATAAGTTACTATTACAGAAGTTGATATTACTGAAGTTACTATTAACGAATGAGATACGGAGTGATAGTGATTATCGAAGTATATACCTAAACTTACCGAAGTAGTTAACTCGGACATTTTGAGAAGGGATTTACCGGTATCGAAGTTCCTCTTTAGAGAATACTGTTGTCAGTGACGTAACTGGAAAGGACAATTACCTCCATATACTTGACTTATCCTGTCCCTCTCGTTGGTGACCTCCCATCTATAAATCCACCCATTTACCTCATCATTTTTTCCGAGTTGCTCCCAAAAAGTGTCTATGGATGGGGTGTGGAATCTCAAAACTGTGTTCTTCTTTTTGTTCCTCTCGAGCAGCCCCTTCGGAGATGTTGTTTACGACAACGACGACTCCGACGACGACGCCCCGAAGTCCCCGAAGAGGGGACATGGTGTCCCATCGTCTCCTCCAAGGACCTCCGACCCCCATCCCGGTCATCCGGAAGGTGTCCTCCACCTCGAATATTGAACGGGGAGATAATAATTTATTATTGGAAGGGAAGCCTCCACCACATCCACCTCCGGACATCCCCCCAACATCCACAACAATTTCTCTGAGTCCTCCTCCCCCGCCGGATCCTCCAGTAGTAGATTTGGTGGACGATCCTCCTCCTCCCCCTGGAAATGATAGGAATCATAATAATAAATCTGGAGAATTATTATTAACGAATCATGTGTATAGTCCCACAAATAGTTGTACTTTGAGTCCTCCTCCAGGAGGATTTGGCCTCCGACCTCCTTCGGTGGTGGTGAGTGACCATGATTTGTGTCCAGAAGGAGAGCAACCGATGACTTACCTCACATTGGATGACCTGGACAAGGAATTCCTCACCAGTTTGAATCAACGACGACTGTCCGATTGTAGCACCTGTAGTACTCTCAGTCTCAATGAGCCCGATTTCTACGTCACGAGTCTCCCGGAAGAAGAATTGCCGGTGGATGAAGAGCAGGAGCCACTTCGAAAGGTGGGTGAAAATTTGATTTTACATTTTTTTCTACAAATATTTTAAGCTGCACAAACACCGCAAATGTAAAAGAATCAGCATTTGGTCCACTATCGCATATCGTCTGGGGCAAAGTGTTCCATTTCAGCGATCTCTAAACAGCCGGTCCATCACTGTGAAATCTAAAAATTTAGATACCTGTAAAATCATTTACGTTAAAGCCTTTTTAACCTGACGGTAAAGCACCTTGTCAGTGTTGTCAGTGTGTAAATAAACCTTTTTTTTTTACATTTTTAGTTAACTAATACAATGGAGTTTTTGAAACTCTGCGCGTGTCTGCATGTGCCAACGTTTTTATTGTGGGAAGCTTTTTCCCCCTTTAAGTTAGTTGAAGTTAATCTTGCACAGGTGTCTCGGCCTCATCCAAAGATTTTGAAGGATACTGTAATTTAGATTTAGACAAACTGCTGTGGGTTCACAAGGCTTAAATGTGTACTTTAGTCGGTATTGAAATTAAATGGTAATTGTTATTAAATAATTAAAATATAATTAAATTAACGATAAAAAAGCAAATATGATGATCCCCGTCCGACCTTCCCGTCAAATGGTTCATTTTGGTAACAAATGCTAACTATGGGTTAAGTTACTGACTCAAATGGGATTATTTTATAATGGGATAATGGGGGCAGGATGGAGCCGATCAGATTTGCTGGTGGTTTACTTTGTTCAATTAAGACTAATGAATTAAATGAGTAATTTACGCTTATTAAGCTGTGATTTTTTTTTTTTTTGGAATTTCACATGTCAAAGGGATTTTAACAAGGATTTGCAATTGATTCAGTCGTTTAAGAGATGCAAATTAAGAGATTAAGAGGGCAGATGTGAATTAAGAGTGAAGAAGGAAATTCAGGGGTTAAGTGAAGATTGAAGGAAGACCTAAATACGATTATCTTCATGCGATCTTTATAGAGTAATAATTATATTTCTAAAATAAGGAAGGACTTCTTGTTGAATTGACTATTGAGCTTAAGGCAGCATGGGGATAATCAGATTTAATTCGGATTTGATTTATTTTGGGGTGCGTTGGTACAAATTGCTCTGCCATAATTGGGCAAACAGTCTGCTTTTAGAGGATAAGATTTGCTGGTATAAATGGTAGATTCCATTGGAAAAAATTGAACGTTATAAAACATTTCAATATTTATCTTGATTGTCCATTGTTAATTATAATTGCTGACAATTTGTTGGTCATTACAAAGTACAATTTCTTGCGTCATTTACATTTACATGGCTCATCAATCAGAACTGGTTGAGGGAGAAATTTTTTGTTTCCTGTTATGGGATGAGCAGTAAAAAATAAAAAAGAACCAAAAATTTCGTTGATGTTACAACATGTGTATTGTTATATAAATTGTAATTCTCTTTTCAAGTCCAGTGACGTGACAAATTCCTTTAAAGATCCTATAATACCAGATCATATCTGCTTCCAGACAGGATTCTTTCCCCGTATGAATAGGATGTTTTTGTGTAAACAAATAAACTATGCGGTGATAATGAATGAGCTATTGTCATATTGTCACGTTTACTGTAGTTCCACATTTATTTATTTTTTTAGGTTGTTTTTGGAAGAACAGTCGAAATTTATTTTTACACTGAAGGAAATTTTTTTCTTATCCCTTGTGTTGATGTAAGCAAAATTAATTACTCAGGTGTTTATTTAGTACAAGGATGCTTTACTCACGGGTTTTATATCACGTGTTTATTTCCTCACTAACATTAAAGGAATAACAAAGTCTCTTTTGACCAAATTTATCTTCTTCATTTCTTTGATATTAATTGCAAAATCTGAACCAGTTGAAAATTACAGGGGGATGCCTTAAAAAAATGCAATTTCCCTTGACTCCCCGGGATAATGAAGTAATTATGACTCCCCTATTTTTTTGGGAGAGAGAAAGCCCTATAATTAGCTAGGGAAGAAAACGTCCGTAATAAATGGTTGTCAAAAAAAAATATTTTTTTTCAACTCATGCATTCAAGTGCTTTAAGATCCATGAATATGTTTTTTGACATTTTTTGTACATTTGCGAGGAGGGAAAATGCAATTACACACAATAACAATGGCGAAAAAGCACATGCAAGAATGTATTCTCTTGTGTCTAAAAATGTATTTTTATTTTGTGGATATATGTATGTATAAAATAAGGAAAAACGGCATGTCACGTTTCCAAAAAAAAAATAGGTATTACATTCAAGATTTGGAGAGAGTTGAAGGATATTTGGGTTTGTCCATTGTCCATTTTTGCACCTTTTTTTCTTGTTCCCTTTTGTACATCCAAATGCTTTTTTTTTTATTTTGAAGGTAATAATCACCGCCATGTATGCCTCGTTATTATACTACACGGCTTTGCTATTTTTACTATATGTACACCTATTCAGACATCTGGTTATATGGGCGTTTTTGCCACTAAAAACTGATTATGTGAGCTTTACACGCTCCTTCAGCGTGGATCGTTACCGCGTCTTATTATGTATGTAAAAATATGTACATGTACATAAAGGGTTAGAATCAGTACCATTCCTTTTGAGACAGCACATTTTTCCAGGCTATTACTACGATCGTTTTCTTCTTTTTTTGGACACTCCTGATGATGTCTCCTCTAATTTCTCTTGTCCTCAAAAGTCCTCAGGAAGGAGCAAAAGTGACAGACAAAAAAAAAGCCCAAAATAAGTGCACGTGTATGGGGATGTAATAAATGCGAAGTGTAATTAGAAGCCGTACACGATCGTGGGTGGAAAGGCAAATCTGATTCCTTCCGTTCTGCCTTTGACAAGACATTTTCCCCGTACAAAAGCATATAAATTAGTTCTCTTTTGAAACTATCGGATTTAAATGTGTCGGAAATAATCAGATTCATACAATGCATCTGTATAAGGTGTTTTATACTAGCAGTTGCCCTTGTGTAGAATCATCGCTGCGCCCGAATAATTATTGTCCAGCCTCGCATTTTTTTTGGGCAAATACATAAAATGTGTATAAAAAATAAAATTCTTGTACCTGCACAATTGATTTGCTGTGTCACTGTACAAATAAATTCTCTCAATCTGGATTACACCAGTATAGATTTGTCAAATTCAAAAAGGAAGTGCAAGGAGCTAATTGGGCGTGTTGTTGACAATGGTGGCGGCATAAATAGCTTTACAAGTTCATGGTATAAATCCTGTTAAGGTCCCTTTTGAATTGCAACTGGCAAGCCTTTTGAGAAGGGCTCTTTTTCACTGTCAGAAGAGGGAAAATTTGGTGAAGTTTCTAAAAACGGCGCTAATCCCATTAGCCTTCCGATACCATTTAAATAGGTACATTTCTTACGTCAATTCATTTGGAAGGTGTTGGGCTGGGGATTTAATATGGTTTTAAACATGTATTAATTGTTAAATGAGGGAAAGGGAAAATGAATTTGGAAATGGTAGGAGGTAAATAGAGTGTAGAAATATATAATGGTTGTATACAAACATGACGAAAGGAAGCTTGACCTTAAGGAAGGAGCATGGTGTCGTGTCGTGGCAGAGATTAATCTGGACTTTTAACATTCGTAATTTGATATCCGTATACCTGCAGGAGGTGGATAGTAAATAGTAAATACTAAAATTCTGCATTGCAACAAACAAGCTATTTTCAGTCTCGACTGAAGCGTAAATCCACACCTAACGCTCATGTTTCTTTGGAGGCAACTCTCCATGGGAAGATGTGAAGCAACATGAGGTTGTAACTACGTAATTGTACGTTGGGAGAATTTAATTAATTGTGTACTTATTTACCACGTCATGTCGAAGTTTGTTTACGTGCTTGTGGTGCACAGAAAGAGAGAGAGAGAGAGAGAAACTTTTGTAAACCACTGTCCTCGCCGGTGACCTCCATGTATTTACTAAAATCTTTGTACTCGATTAATCTTTTTACGCTTGCCGAGTGAATAGTGTATTTGTATGGACTGAATTGCATGCATATGTATTACATAGGCACAAATCGCGGAATCAATGGATTTTTTGATCTTCAAGGGTTCTTCTCTCATTCTCACTGGCCTGATGGGCATGTGTTCTTTATTAGGCTATTTCCCTCTTAACCCTTCCTGCCTCTCCATCCCAGTATCTCTTTTTTCTCCCCGCTTTACTATTTTCCTTCGTTTGCGCATTTTTCCAGTTTTATTTCTCACTTTTTGTTTCCCTTTTAAGCCCCCCTTTTTTTTGGCCTCATTTTTCTGCCTTTTCTTTCTCTCTCTCTCTCAATCTATATCTTCATCTCTATAGCACCTTCGTTTTTATCTCTTTGCTTTCTCTCTGCTATTTATCTCTTTGCTACTTATCTCTTAGCTTTCTCTATGCTATTTATCTCTTTGCTTTCTCTCTGCTATTTATCTCTTTGCTTTCTCTCTGCTATTTATCTCTTTGCT
>JAQGBT010000329.1:0-57963 GCA_034698585.1 Disparrhopalites patrizii
AGAGAGAGAGAGAGAGAGAGAGAAAGAAAGGAAGAAAGAGAGAGAGAGAAAGAGAGAGAGACGAAAGGACAGACAAACGAACGGTAAATAAAAAGAAAATCAGAGAGGGAGAGAGAGAGAGAGAGAGAGAGAGAGAGAGAGAGTTACAGACAGAGAGAGATGCGATTACATGAGACTTTTTTTATTGATTCCGCCTTATATACAAATCATAATACTTTATATATATTGTTGTAGTATATACTTTATATATCGTCATATGCACATTAGAAAGAGCCAAAGCAAGCACTCGACCTAACTTTGTGACTTGCATATTAAATAACAATCCCTAAAAAGACAACTTTTACAATCGTCTCCATACGACTTTTCCTTCCTGTAAAACATGTACCTGTTGAAGGCACAGACACACAACGGAATACGTCCACTATGGTCCCACCAAGGAAAAAATTTGCTCATGCCCAAATCCATTTTTGCAAAGAAATTATATCCCCCCAAAATCCCATTAGCCTCTCCGACCCATTAAACGAAGTACTGTAGTAAATCCCCATGAAAGTGGATTTATTTCATAAAACAATTCCCATTGCAAAAAGAATGGATTTATTCTCTTTTGTCTCTCCCTTCGCAACATTTGCATAATCTTTAAAGGAAGGAAAATCTTTCCTGTTCAGCGTACAAAATGTACTTTTTTTTTTAATTATTCACCATAAAAAAAATTTCTCTCTCCCAGATAAATTTCCCTGTTCTATTCGACCCCAAATGTTTTTCTATTTCTACACCACAAACGTATTAATCTCCAGGAAAATGACATCATAAAAAAAATTCCTGGATAACACGACGTCATAAAATCCTGATTACTACAATCGAAACGAGTATCGTGGTTAAATGCAAAAAAACTTCCCTCTCATTACAATTTAATCGTCATCGTAATGCCCCATCTATTACTCATGCCAAATACAAAAAAAATTCCCATTTGTGTACACTTCATATGCGGAGACCAAAAAAGAAAATTACATATATGAAAGGTAGTAGAAAAGATGGGGGAAAAAAATTGTCCAGTGACGTAATCGGTAAATTGCACGTGCAAACAAGATTCTCCAACACTTTTGACATTTGGCTGGAACTAATAATAATCACAAAAGAAGGGAGATATTCATGAAGATTACGAAGAATGTTTTTCCCACTACTGGCCGTTACAAAGGCTACTAAATTGTATGTTTTATATCGTTATATGCAATGTACATATGCTGTATGTATACTATATGTATATTTAGGCACAATTAATTTCATCAGGCGGGAAATGGGAGGATTTTGAGTAATTTTTTTTAGTAATTTTTAGCCACATGGTCATATGAAGGACATAGTAAAATGTTGGACAAAGTAAGTACCGGCTTAATTATTATGATTTGTAGGCAAATTTACGTATAAATATATGCAAAAAATTTCATACATTTATACATATAAGTTTTTTATTTTCCGAAAAAAATATCAAGTTCAGAGAGCAGACCTTATAGCATGGAGACTATATCAGAGGGATTAATAAAAAGCAATTACTGTAACAGAACCGTGACAGATGCAGCAACAGGTTACTCAACATGTATGATATTCTGTACACTTTTATGTATTCTAAAAGATTCTTTTAGACGTCATCATGTAATTACAAGATTACAAGAAGCATTTGACCCCCCTCTAACATTTTAGCTCCCGGAGATGCAAATGGGGAGATGCATTTGGAAAAATGTGTAGTCTAAGCAAAATTTAATTGGGGATGGAACACAAATTTGTCATCTCGATCAGACAAATAGTGATGAAGTTAAAGAGGTTTTTCTGATCTCTCTTTTTCGAAGACAAATTTGAAAATCAACCATTTTGAATAAACTCGACCATGTCGAGATTTTTTGCCTGCAGTAATGAATAAATTAATGACCGATAAAATTAGGAACATTTTTGCAAACATCAAATAAAAACGTTTGAAAAATATCTAAAATTGTTTTCAAGATGTCCACTTAATTTTGTTTAGCACCATAAAAACGACTGATAAATGTTTCTGCTAGATTTTCTATTAATTTTTAGGTCAAAAACTGCTTCCATAATTTGTTTTCCTAAGTAATTGTAAAGTATCTAAAAAAAATGTTTTAAAAATGACTGCTTAAATTTTTTTAGCACCAGTCAAACTACTGATACGTGCTTCTGTTAGTTTTTCTACTAAATTGGACGGCAAAAACAGCTTCGGTTTTTTATCCTAAAAGCATTTGTAAAGTATCTAAAAAATGTGTTAAAACATGATCGCTTAAGTTTGTTTAGCATCATAAAAACTACTGATAAATTCTTCTGCCTGATTTGCAATTAAATTTGACGTCAAAAACAGCTTCAATTATTTATTTCTGGATGCAGAATTTACCCAAACAATTTAATGCCACAAGTTTTTATTGTCAAATATGGGGAAACTTCACCATAATATGATCAATTTATGTTTGATCGGGATGGATAATTTATACCTAGATCGTACAGATTTTGTTACAAGATCCGAAATAATTTGTATTTTATTTTTCAGTTAATATCAACAATAGCGTGGAAGGGCTGGAAGGGAATAAATTGTTTCTTGGGACCCTCCAAGTAGCTAGAGCTTAAAAATTATGGCAGTAACACCTGAAATGATGACGCTCTCTCTCTATTAAAGTGTACAAAGGGTTAGGCCTTTAGAAGAGTGGCCGTGCGTGTGCATCGCAGGTCATGCACAGAACATCTGGGAATTCCCTACCTTTTAACTAAAAGTCATATGTAATAGTGTATAAATTATACATATTTGTATAGACGACAGACAAGTTTCTGTTTTTTTTTTCGCATTATTATAACAATTTGACTTTTCCTTCTCAGAAGTAAAATATTGGCTATTCTTCCCCGGTCAGATATACGTTCATTGAAGAAAAGGGAAACAAGAAGTTAATAGCAAATTTTTTATCTCCCTTCCCCAAGAAAATCTAGCTCCAGGCAAAAATTCTTCATTTCCTCCTAATGTTTTTGGAAAACAAATGGTGGAAGACAATTTATCCGAAATTGCCTTTGCTAATATGTTACATAAGTGGGCTGTATCTAGACAAGAGTCTGTACTTGCTAGATTTTTTTTGTATTGGGTTGCAATGACTTTCCAGACAGCTGGAATATAACAATAAGAATGAATGATAAGGAATTTGGGGGGGAACACAATGTAAGCTTAGGCTCGGTTTAGCCACTTTGTGTTGGGAGAAATGGCAAATAAAGGTAGAAACAAAGTGGGGCTGATCATGACCTACGAAGACGGGATTTAAAAAAAAAACCGGTCGGAAACCACTTTTTCTTTCAGACACTTTCTGCAAAATAACTCATGCGGATTTCAAAAGTAATTCCTTCCTCAATGCAATGATCACTTGGGAGGTCAAAGGGTTTACGGGCTGCAAAAGTTGGATGGAAAAGTGTTTTTTGAATGCGAGAAGGTGGCTTATGATGAGGGAATAAATGACGTCAATTATGATAGATAACAATTTGCAAACAGAGGAACGAAAATAAATGTGCAAAATAAAGGAAAGAAAATAAAACAGGAGAAAAATGTAAATAAATTAAATTTGCACATACTAAAAGAAAATGCATCTACGAAATATAAAAATAAAATACATCTGCAAAATAATTATTATACTAAATTTGCATATAATTGAAGAAACTAAATTTGTAGAAAATTGAAGAAACTAAATTCGCATAAAATTAAAGAAACTAAATTCGCATAAAATTAAAGATAAATTCGCATAAAACTAAAGAAAGTTAATTTGCATAAAATTAAAGAAACTAAATATGCATAAAATTAAAGAAACTAAATTTGCATAAAATTAAAGAAACTAAATTTGCATAAAATTGACGAAACTAAATTTGCATAAAATTGACGACACTAAATTAGCGAAAAATAAAATTCGCATATGGTAACAAAATATTTTAGGAAAAAAATTGGAAATAAAATAAACTGGAAATAACCGAGCTAAAGTTGCAAAAACGGAAGATCATAAAATGCAGAAAAACGATAAAACGTGCAAAAAATGAAGGAAAAAATGCTCACATATTGCCGCAGACGGATCGATGGAATCCATCGGATCTTTGGAGGTAATAGTAAAATTCGGGGATGATAGTGATGCAGGCACAAATAGAGAATGCGGCGAGGACGAAATTCCAGACGACCATGACCTTCCTCAGATCCATCGGCTTCCGATTCTTCATGAACTCTTGACCCGCATAGATGAAGGCGATGTAGATGCCCACGCCGTAGAGGCTCAGAGTCCAGTTCTTCTCCATCCAGACCTTCTTTTCCAAGAGGTCGAACTCGGAGATGAGGAAGTTGGTGAAGAAGATGGTGCTGTTGTCGTCCATCTGCAAAAGCACAATTAAGTAAGACAAGCACAATTACTTATTTGCTTCTCAAGATTTCTTTTTACATCGTGGGAATATAATATACTGATTTCATGCTTACAAATTGCTGTCGACTTTGATTTATTTTCAACTATAGACTCACTTTCAACCAGGAAATTAGTATTTTAAAATTTACCGATGAATTTTTTACCGATGTATTTTATATTCTGGCTTTGCTAAATTTCCTCGCGTAGTTTTATTTCTTTTTTGACAAATTTGTCTAGAGTTTTTATTCTGGCTTTGATAAATTTCCTGGCGTATATTTATTCTAGTTTTGCCAATTTTCCTAATATGTATGTATATTATTTCATTTGACAAATTTCTCGGCATATTTTATTCTAGCTTTAATAAATTTTCTGGCTTATTTTCGATTCTAGCTTTAATAAATTTTCTGGCTTATTTTTGATTTTAGGTTTAATAAATTTCTGGCTTATTTTTGATTTTAGCTTTAATAAATTTTCTGGCTTATTTTTGATACAAGCTTTAATAAATTTTCTGGCTTATTTTTTATTTTAGCTTTAATAAATTTTCTGGCTTATTTTTTATTTTAGCTTTAATAAATTTTCTGGCTTATTTTTGATTTTAGCTTTAAAAAATTGTCTGGCTTATTTTTGGTTCTAGCTTTAATGAATTTTCTGGTGTTTTTTTGTTCTAGTTTTGAAAACGTTTCTGACATATTTTTTGTTCTAGTTTTGAAAACGTTTCTGGCATATTTTTTGTTCTAGTTTTGAAAAATTTTCTGGTGTTTTTATTCTGGTTTTGAGAAATTCCCTGACATATTTTATGTACGGAAGGCTTAGCTAATTTTCTGGCGTTTATTGACTCCAGATTTGAAAAATTTGACCTCGTATTTCCAATTCCAGCTTAAAGGTTTAACAAATTTCCGGATACTATTGTCTCATGCAACTGCTATTGTTTTGTTATTAATCCTAAATTGTTCCATTTTCCCCTCAATTTTTTACTTATTGCTACCGCTGCCAATTGACTGTCACCATCCAATATTTTATCACAGGAAGAAGGAACTATTACAGAAAAAAGAGGACATCCTTTCACATCAGCACCCATGATAATGAGAAAGTCCATCCACCAATCAAAAGGGGTTAGAGAGTGCAAGCCAACAACAAAATGAAAAAAATCTGACCCCAATTTCACGAAGGGCTATAATTTGCAGTAAAAGAAAGAACCTGCAGTAGACATGGTGCACGTGAGTTGAAGAGAGAAAAAAAAATAGCAAGTTGGTCCCTTTTTTTCTCTCTTCTAATCAATAAAAATCGCCCAGTAAGTATCAGTTACCAAGGAGGACATTACATCACGTGTTTATGTATACATTTATTCTGTATATCTGAATGAATGGAAATGGACAAGACAACATGAAAATCTGTTAACATTCACGCACTCATTTCCTCATAAGGTACTGCCTAAAACCTGTGCTAATTAATTTCTTGTATATACCTATATAGACCTATACCCTCCTATATTTTTTGGTCTGGTTATCTAATTCTCATCACAAATGCTTCAAACTGTAAAATCCTTACATAAATTATCTCCATATACAAACATATACACTTAACATACTCAAAGTCCAAACATTGCAACCACAGCATTTCTCTATAGATAGCTTTCAATCTTTCATCATTTTTTCCATTTTCATTCTCCCTAAAAAAAATATTCAGACCTTAATAATAGCAACAAAGGGAAAGTTTACCATGAATTGCGTTTAGTAAAACCAAAATAAAAAAAAACGTTTTTCACCCCAAAACAATTTATCCTCCATAATTTCCAAATTATTTTTTAATCAAACAATTCTCTCCTCACAAAAATAAACTTTCTCCCGTCTACTTGAGCTCCTCCAAAAAAAAAATATTGAGCAAACTCATGGAGAGGAAAACAACTTGAGAAAGGGAAGTATTCACGACTTGAACACAATGATGGAGCTTTCTTCCTTATTAACTAATTGGAGACATGATCAAAGGGGTACAAGAGGTGTTTTTTATACTGGGAAAAATAGGAGAAAGGAAGAAGAAAAAAAGCACCCTAAAAAAATGTTTTTGTTCCCAACGTCAAAAGGGAGGACGCAACCCTACAAGAAAAAAGGACGAAGACTTTGATGGCTGGGGAAGATGCACTTTGAGACGTCCCCATGAATTGGTGGCATCATCTGTCTCTGTGAAAAGTGAATGTCATTTTTGTGAGATAAAAAAATGGCCTGGGGGCAGAAAGAGATTTCTACATACTAAGATCCAATAGACACAATCAGTCAATGGGACTATCTCTGAAAGGGAAAAAAGGTGGTCAGCAACACGTGTGAATATGTAAGTATCCGGTTCTTTTTTTAGATCTTCCTCATTCCATTTTCATCTCTATTTGTCTCTCTTTCTCTTTCTCTCTGTTTCTCTCTCTTTCTCTCTGTTTCTCTCTGTTTCTCTCTGTTTCTCTCTCTTTCTCTCTCTTTCTCAATCTTTCTCTTTCTCTCTCTCTCTCTTCCTCTATCTCTTTTTCTTTCTCTTTCTCTCCCAATTTTTCTCTATTTCCCTCTCTTTCTTTTTCTCTGTCTATTTCTCTCTCCCAATTTTTCTCTATTTCCCTCTCTTTCTTTTTCTCTGTCTATTTCTCTCTCCCAATTTTTCTCTATTTCCCTCTCTTTCTTTTTCTCTCTATTTCTATCTCCCAATTTTTCTCTATTTCCCTCTCTTTCTTTTTCTCTCTCTATTTCTCTCTCCCAATTTTTCTCGATTTCCCTCTCTTTCTCTCTATTTCTCTCTTTTTCTCTATTTCCCTCACTTTCACTCTCTCTTTCTCTCTGTATTTCTCTATTTTCCTCTATTTTTCTCACTTTCTCTCTCTCTTTCTCTCTCCGTCTCCCGATTTTTCTCTATTCGTTTATCTCCCTCTGCTTCTGCCTCTCTTTCCCTCACTTTGTCTCCATATCTCCCTCTTTCTCTCTGTTTCCCACTATAATTCTTTCCTTCTCCTTCCCTCTCTTTAGCTCATTGTTGCAGGACTAGATTATTGGGTCGGGGAGGAAAGTTGTTGGGTCTATAAGAACATCTTCTTTATCGTCTTTATCGTCGTCCCTTCGCCTTCACTCGTCCGTAATTTCTAATCATAATCGCTAAGTGCTAAATTATTTATGGGCACCAACACATTTCGTCTGTCCTTCCTCCCCGTTGTATTCTCTCTCTCTCCCTCTCTCTCTCTCTCTTTCTCATTCCTACTTTTATTCTCAAATAATTTACCTTTCTCTCCGATTTTTTCTCCCTTCAGTTGTCACCTACTTTTGTCCTGTTTCTCACTTTTTTGAATTCATAATTTGTTTCTATTTTTTGTCTCGTTTTTGTTTACTTTTTTCGTTTAATAGTTTTATTTATTTTTCTGGTTGGTTTATTTCAGTTTTTGCTGCATATTTAAAGTGAGTATCTCAAACTGAATCTGGTGTTATCTTATTTGTTTCTCTCTCTCGGTGTTCTTTTATATTTCTGTCTCTAAGCATCACTTTCTTTTATCTGTTTATCTTTTATTTGTTTCCTCTCTCATGGTTCCTTTTTCCTCCCGTATCCTTTTATTTTTCTGTTGTTTTTCTCTCCGTGTCCTTTTATTTGTCTCTAGTTTTTTCTTCTCTCGGTGCACCTTCATTTTGCTATTTGTTTTCCACTCTCGGTGCACCTTTATTTTTTTGGTTTTTTCTTCTCTCGGTGAACCTTTTATTTTTCTCTATGGTGTTTTCTTCTCTACGTGTCCCTTTTATTTTTTTCTGTTTTTTCCTTTTTTGGCGTGAATTTTTTTCCCATTCTCCGTATCACTTTCCTTTCTGTTTTCTCAATAATATGTAAACTTTTATCTTTTTTTGTCAGATTTATGTATCACGTTTGTTTTCCCTTTGTTTTGCATCTCGCGGCTGACTTTATTTTATGCTTTCTCTAGCTCAATAATTATTTTCCCGGAATATTTTCTCTGTTTCTCTCATTTTGCTTTTCTCTTCTTATTTTTGTTGTCTCCTATTTTCTCCTCTTATTTTTCTCCTATTTTTCTCTCACCTTCTGTTTTTTCTCTTTAAATTGTTTTCTATCATCACTTTCTTTATTCCTCTCTTTCTCTCTTGTTTTGCTTTTCTTTCATCGTCTCGGTATACTAATTTCCTTTCTCTTTCCTTTTCCTCGTTTCCCTTGCTGAAGGCCATTTTCTCTCTCTCTCAGTCTTTCTCTTTCATCAGTCTCGCATTGTTCACATCAGGAGGGAGGAGAAGCAGACAAGAGATGAGTATATAATCTAGTGACTAGTAATTACATGGTTGGGATGTATATACATTTTTAAAAAAAGTACAACATGGAGACTGTCAAGCCATTATTGGCATCCCAATTGAAAATCAATGGCTTTCCCATGTAAAAAATGAGTCATTACTACCAACACTATACTCTACCCTTTAGAGATTACATCCTCACATCATAAGACAAAAATTGTATGGGTATGGAGCAATGAGGATATTTTTCCCCTTTCCAAGCCATCTCAATTACCTTTATGTAAATTGTATGCACAAATACTATAGGAGAGTGAAAAAAAAATCCTTTCTGGTGCGTCTCCTTAATGATTGTTTGTAAAGAAAATGAAAAGTATAAAATGAAGGAAGCGAAAGTCAAATCAATTCTATGACTCTCTGGCATTCCTCGTTAGTCTACCGGCACTCATTTACAAATGGAATGTTCCTTTTAAAAGTTTAAAAATAATTCCTAGTTTAAAAATAACCACGAAAATATTTTTCCAACACCAACGGCGTTCCAGTGGTATAATTAGACTTTTAAAATATTTTTTTCTCCCTGGATTTTTAATACATTATTTATATCTGGAAGGAAATTATTTTGAATGTGTACAAAATTCAAATTAATTAAACCAAAACGGGAATATCCGGAATTTCTCCGAGGTACCTTTTGATATCCTTTCAGAATTAAATTGACGCTAAAGTTATCACGTAATTTGTAATGTTAACACTTGTTAAAATTATTCACTTTTGATTCTTCTACACGCACTTAGAATTATTAAATGGCTTCGATCGTCCAATTGAAATTGAGAGCAAAATATTTGCTAAAGGTGTGATACGAAGAAGGAGAAAAAAAAGGAAAACCCAAACACTTTTCTTTGCATATACCAAAAAATATTAATTGTAATAATAATAATTTGCCGTGTAATGAGGCCAAGAAGTGGTCAGCAGTGGCCACAGAAAGGAATGAAATGAATAAGAACTCTTCTGGCTGATGAAAAGCTAGTAGGAGAGCAACTAATAATAAGGATAATAATAATAATAATGATTTTTCAACTTCCTCTTCACTGGTGTATGTAATAAAAATCCGTGTAAGAGTTGTCTCTTTACTGACTTTATGCAAAAATTACATAGAGAGAGGAATTAAATTCTTTCCTTATACAAATATACATAAGTGTATGTACACGCACATCATATGTATATATTCATATAAAATCTTCAAACGAGAATTGGCTATAGCATTATGTGCAAGTGGAAGAGGGAAATTTTTGTACTCAGGCACAAGCCAAATTTTATTTGCATTTTTAATTCCTCGAGGCAGACAAATATGGAAATGGCTCACAACGGATTTTTTTTAGTTAGACATTTAAATTTTGCTATTAACCCTAATTTTCCTCAGTAAATTGTCTTGATTTTTCCTTCGATTTTCGGGCATTATAAATTCAAGAATTGCTCCGTCAAATTCGTGGTTGTAAAAAATAAAATTCAATTTCATGAGACTAATTTAGAAATTATGGTGTGAAAAACTTTAAAATTGTAGTGACAGAATTTTTTTAAATGTGGTGACAATATTTTGAAAAATGTGGCGACAAAAATAGGAAAAAGGTGGTGACAAAAAATTGAAAAACGAATGAAAGAAAATGAAAGAAAGAACACGAAGAAGAGCATTGAAAATCGGTGGACAAAATTTGAAGACTTACCCTGTGTTCAATCGTTTCCATTTTTTTACTGGTAAATCCAGGAAAAATAATTAATTGTCTTCCAGTTGTCAATAATAACTTTTAAGAGGGCGGGAAAACTTGATGAAACTTGTGGTGCACAAATTCGCAGTTTTCTTTCTCTCTCTCTCTCTTTCTTTTCCGCGTTCTTCCTCTGGTCATACAAGAGAAAACAAATTTTGTTACAGTGTGAAATGACAAGACATTGTCAGAAAAATAATGGGGCTTAATTGTGGCTCGCGCAAATTGATAGAAACATCCAAGAAAAAAAGGGGTCACGTAATACATGTTTCGTTTCCAATTAAATAGAAATTAAATGGAGTGACAAATCAAACGAACTGACTATTTTTTATGACAGATATTCAACGTAGCTCTTAAACGATCTTTTAGATCAAGTTATTAGACGCAGTCAATCGGAGAAATTTGTATGTATGTCTGAATCTCGGAGAAAATTTTACAAGTAAAATTTCGAGACAATCGCAACGTCAAAAATTGGAGATAATATCCAGGTAATAATTTGCACCATTGCAACTGAGAAAGTTTTGCCATTATAATTCCGAAATTTGTACTATTAAAATTTTCAGAAATGTGTACCACTAAAATCTTGAGAAATTTTTAGTACTAAAATCTGCAGTAATTTTTACTACTCAAATCTGCAGTAATTTGTACCACTAAAATTTGTAGAAAACTTTGTACCACGAAAATCTGCAGAAATGTTTACCACTAAAATTAATAGAAATTTTTATCACTAACATTTGTAGAAATTTGTGCCATTAAAATCTGGAGATTTTTACTACTAGAATTTGTAGAAATTTTTTCCACAACAATTTCAAGAAATACGTTGAACAAAAATCTGTAGAAATACCAAAAAAATTCAAGAAATACGCTGGACAAAAATGTTGAGACATTGGCTGGACAAAAATTTCAGGAAATTTGCTGGACAAAAATCTGGAAAAATTATGTCGTATTATTTTTCGGAGAAATCGTCATCATAAAAATTCGGTGCAATTCCCAATAATAAGGTCAAAATTGGCTATGAACAATGTCCTGGAAATGTATGTAACTAAAAAAAAATTTTGGACGGGGGAAATTGATATCGCAAAGAAGTTAAAATTTACTTTTTTCCAAATCCGGCGTCCCGCCTTGGAGTTGTTAGCACAAGAACGTTGTCCTTTTGTCCAATCCAAAAAAAGGGCACTTGTGTAGAATTAAAATTTAAAACACCGCCAAAATAATCAAAACAATTCGCATAAACGCGATGTGTCTTGGCCAGAGTGTAGACAGCAACTAATGTGCAGGTGATTGTTGTCTGCGAAAGAATTTACGATAGACTAAGAAGAAGGAGAGAGAGGGAGAAAAAAAAAAGTAAAAGCACCCCAACGTATGTTCAAAAGGAATGTTTCACTACTTATTACGTTAAAGGATTTGACCACAAGTCTTTTTTGTATATTAAAATCTTATGAATACCCAGCAAAATGTACGCACTAGGAATATCCATATAGACAGGTGTATAGTCGCACATGGTAGGTACTGCTACCTAGCAGGGCTTCCACCTTTCCCTGCCAAAGAGACTTCGTATAGGCAGGTATATAAAATCATACATATTACATATACACATACATGCATTTACATATATGTACATTACATATCTATCTGTACGTATAGCCATATAGTGTCCAAGTAGAAATACATGCATTGTTTTATCCATGCCATTGTCGCTTTAATTTGTACTATATTAATATAGTTTTAATTTTTTTTCTTCCATCCTTCTGTCAGTGCAAATTATAGAGTTGCTGATCGGTGACTTTATTTGGATTTCAAACTTAAAATCGTACTTGAAATTAAATTTTTAAGTCGGGGTTGGAACAAAAATTCGAGCCGTTGAAAAACCAAGTTGGAAAAATATAAATTTTCTAGTTCGTTTTAGTTCTAAAACTAGATAGAATAAAAATTAAAACTCGTATTATCAAAGCTCGTATTCGAACTAATACTTCAACAATGAATTTAAAAATTTTTACAATTGAATCTCGCAAGAATAAATTGTGATTTTAATTGTGATTAGATATCAAAGTTTTTCTAAATGAGATGACAAAGGATGCTGTATGCTAAACAAAAACAGCAGATGAACGTTTAGATATATGCATAAGTATGTAATAATATATGTATATATATATTTATAATAATTAAATAGTAATAATAAATTATATAATAAATAATAATAAAAAATTATATAATAGATCATAATAATAAATAATAATAAATTATGTAATAAATCATAATAATAAATATTATTAAATACATACATATGTATGTAATAAATAATAACATACATGTATTAATGTGATTTGGAATATAATTTGAAGCAAGAAAGTCAGGAAAAAGCTCAAATTTATTATTCTAGCGTATTTTAACAGAAATTGGTAGATGCAGCAAGAAGCAAATTTTTAATTGAACTTGATTTTGCACCGAATTAAGAAGCAGAAGACGGAATTTGGCAATTTAAATAAAGGAGTAAAGAATGTAATTGGATTAATTTGAAAACAAAACGGAAATTGTCAAATATACAAGTACATAACGTATAGCTATAAAAAATTTCGAACATGAAACTGAACTTGGTACGGAAACTGATACTCGGAAATTGAACTCTACCGCAAATGTTTTCATACGTTGGGAATACATGCACGTGTATATTCACAGCAATGTGTACGTAAACAGGTGTATCAAAGATTATATTGTGCTCCCAGAGAGGAATGAGAGAGATTAAATTTTACTTATTATTTTCCAATCCATTGTCAAAAAACTTGTATAATAGTATAATAATGCTAATTAAATTTGTATGGACAAAGCTACACTATGTAAGCGTATGTACGCATTACTATACCCTTTCCTTGAAGCAATTGCGAATTAAATGGAATTTTGGCTGTCGTCATAATGAGAATTGCGTAAATGAAGAGATCATCTTCTGTGATGTCTCTTTTTTTTAATGTTCTGATTATTTGCCATCTATTATCATCTTTTTATCCGGCATTTGTATGCATATGTCTATAAGGAAAATATAAGGATGGTGTGACTACCTCATTTTAACACGGACATGCATTTTCGTGTGAAAAATGTGGAATATTAAAGGACGCCAGTTTCAGTACTTTTCATGAGCAAGGGAAAGGTTGGGGATATTCTTGGCATATATTTTTTCTATCCTGTCCGGATTTTTCCCCCCATTTACGTATACGTTTTAATCACTTTATATGCATTTAAATATGTTTTTTTTTAATTTTTAAGTGTGTACTTTCTGGAGGTTTCTAAATCATTTTTGGAGTTTCTGCATCACTCCTGCATTTTTTATGGTGATAATAAAGATCCCCTTGGATGTTTTTAAGGGCTTCCCAAGATTTTCCTATTGATATGATAGAATGTAAAATGTAGACTTTTTCAGGGAGATTAGCATTTAGGAAGATATTTTAAGGAGGATTTTCTGGTCACGTTTACGCACTTTGTTTGCGTGTATGCATTTTTTTATACTTTACACGGCATTTGTCCCTCAACGGCCTCAACAAAAAAAGGTCAGGAATTTGTCCCTTTTTTTTATTTTTGGCTTTGAAAGACTTTGGAAAGTTCTAGAAAGGAAATTGCCGAAATTTTATGTATGGATATTCTTTGTTTATAAATTACATTGCCGATTGGGAAGGAAATATTGCTGTACACATTTTGTGGAATAGCAAAAAAAAATCGGTTAACTTATTTATTATACAAAAACATTTCTTTAGTTTTAAGATTTGTCAACACTTTTGTGTGCTTTAGAAAATTCCTTCTTTGCAGGGTTTGTGTAGAATATTTCTCTCCGGTTTGTTTCGCATCCACAAAAATCTAATATTTCATGTATTTAAAATAAAAATATTTAATAAAAATTTAGTATTTAATGTATTTCAAATAACATGTAATATTTAATAAAAAAATTAGTATTTAATGTATTTCAAATAACATGTAATATTTAATAAAAAATTATTGTTTAAAGTATTTAAAATAAAAGTTAATATTTAATAAAAAATTAGTGTCTAAAGTATTTAAAATAAAAGTTAATATTTAATAAAAAAATTAGTGTCTAAACTCTAAAGTATTTAAAATACAAGCTAATATGTAATAAAAATTTAGTATTTAATTTATAATAATATGAACAACATTATCTACACCGACAGTTTTAATTTTCTCAGAGAAATGAAACTACTAACATATTTATAAACATTTTCCCAAAACATTTAAGATTCAAATTTCAGATGGTGTAAGAAATACATTTTAAAAGAAATTTCATTAATTTTAGTGCACACATGGTTTAGCCCGGGAAAGTTCTTATAATCGAAAATATTTTATTAATTGGAATTTATACAATGTTTGTATAGAAAATATTTGAAAAAAATGCTCAAAATAATAGCTGACCAAAGCAATTATGTGCTTAAAACGCGCTTTTTTGCAAATTTAGCATGTTTACATGCTCCCAGAAATTAATTTGTATGTAACCGACTAGAAAAATAAAAACAAAACAGGAAAAAAGGGAGGCATAATTCAAGGTAAGACCTTTTTTAGTTACTTAAGACATCAGGTGTACACATGCAATTAAAAAAAATGCAATTACTACTAGCTAATATGTAATTGTTAAGTACACCCAAATTCCCACAGAAACTTCCTATGTCACTCCACATATTTCTGCTCACATACAAGTCACCATTTCTTGATGAAAAAAGTCCCTTTGATCCTCTTTAGCTCGCATCCTTTTTTCACCAGAGTACACAAAATATGTGTAAAAAAATTATTTAGTAACACAAGTGATTATCTTACATACAGAAGAGGAAAGAATTATTGTATGTACAATACTACTATATGCATTCCTACACCTACCTTTGTCAAAGGCTTTTAGAGACGAAGTATTGAGAAATGGAGAAAAAGAGGGTTGGGATAAGAGTAAAAAAAAACTCTTAGGACTTCGTCAACATTTCAGAGAAGTACATGATTGCTTGGCTTTTCGTAATTGTATTAAATCTATTATTAGGATTTCACACTTATTTTATTGTTATGACCACTGTAAGAATAACAAGCCTCTGGCTTGTCTACGTTTGCCCCTTTAGAATCTCATTTCCTTGTCAGTCCCCTTTTTGGTTTTTATTTTGCAGCTCCACTATTTCCCCATTGCTCTTACCTTCCCATCATTTCACCCCAGACAATTTATATGGTTTGAGCAGATTTTTATTTTTGCAAAGTACACATATATGTATTATCCATGTTTAAAGTTTTTGACTAAATACACGGGCTCTTATATGCAAAAAGTAAATTTTGAAAGTTCGGAGTAAAAGACAAAAATAAAATTCCTCAGAAATTGACTGGATCATATTTTTTCAATTCTCACCTTACAAGAAATAATTAGATGAAAGTAGAATTAATAAAATTAAATTAAAATTACTATTCAAATTATAATTACAAATTACAATATCAAAGTCTGTATGCAGAATTTTATTGAGGATCCAGCAAAAGTGGCTGAATACAGATCCGACATGAACTGACTAAACTGTGACATTTTTTCCACTCGAATTTAAACCAGAAAAATACACCCAAATTTGAATTTCGCGCAGAAGAATTGCTTTAACTGGTACAGTTCTTATTTGATCTGGATGTGCCATTTTTTTACTGGAATCACAATTAAATTCAGCAAAAAATAGGCTTTTTATATCATTTATATTATGAAGGCTAGCCCGCGGTAAATGTGATTATTCAGTTCATTTCTGGGAAACAAATTGCTGATTTTTGGTCAGGTATAATCACTTTTTGGAACTAAGCGTTCGCGTATTAGAAAAGAATTTTTTTAAGAGCATCAGAGCTTAAGCATCGGTTATAAGTATGTATTTATATCTTTATATGAAATACAAGGAAAGGCACAGTACGATTTGTACACACATAAACCCAAGAAATTTTTACAATGTTAAATACTATGGACCTTGAGACACCCTTAATTACCAGTAATCCTCCAAGCTTGTACTATAATTAAACGTGTTTTACACAAATTCCTCGTATTTCACAGAAACATTTTATAGAAATTAGAAAAAAGGGTAATTTGAAAAAAGGTGGATAAAAAGCCCCATAAATAAAGGGAAGAATTCTCAAGTAAAGGGAATAAGGAATTCTCAAAAATATATCCCTACATATTTGCCCCTTTTTTTTATATTTAACCCAAGAATGACTGGGAATGAAGAAGGGTAATGACAATAATCTGTCAATAGCTCTCAGATCAAGTCCATAAAGGATTGCTTTACCTTATAACAATTGACAGATGTTCCATTTTCCATCCACAGTAAAAATTTACTACTTTATGACATTTACCGACTACTTTGGGCATGTATAAAAAAAAACTTGCAAATTTGCAAAATCATAATAACAATAAACGTCCTGCATACAAATATTCCTTTCAGAAGGGATGATGAAGAGATCCAGTGGTTAAATAGTTAAATAAAAAAAGGACATTTTTTTCCCTCCACAAAAACAACAACAAAGTGGTTCACCTTGTTCGTTTTTCTCTCTCTCCATTTGTCTCACTCGTTCATGGATGACTGGATGCTTTCTAATAAACGGCCAACTGCAATTGATGGGCAGAATTAATTCATCTGTAATCGTAAGACGCCCGTAAGAAAGTTGAACGGTACATATCCTACTGTCAAGCTTTAAATACACAGGGCATAACTGATTGGGAGTAAAAGCGTAATTGACCAAAAAAGGAAATGTAAATGGTATTTAACCTACAATTCTTTATTTATTATTAATTAATTTAATTTTAAATTATATTTGGGGAGTATTATATTTTTAGATGGAACTTTTTGAAATGAGTGACAAGTGACAATTCAAAATGTCTGTGTATTTCATCGTCATTTTCATCTATGTGTGTTGCATGTTGTTGAGTTCCTTATGTGTTCAAGTTCAATTTGCAAGTATCAATTTGGGTACTGCTCAATTTCAAACTTGAAAATGCTTAACTATATCATTAATTCAATGGTCGAGTGCGAATTCGAAGTTCTGATTCTTAACTCAGTCCAAAGCTAAGTTCAATTACAAGTACAATTTCTTTCTGAAATTAAATTGTCTATTAAAATCCGTTAAAGCAATGAATTCTAACTCTTTGCGTATTTCCGTGCTTCCAGTTACGTTCTAAATTATAAATCCACAGTTTTTTGTTAGCATCCAATGCCCTCTGTCAACTTGACCAGAAAAAACTTGATTCCTGTAATCACAATTGAAATCGCAATAGAAATCGCAATAGAAATCGCAATAGAAATCGCAATATAAATCGCAATAGAAATTGCCTTTTGTACTCCCAAGTTTCAATTCTGCATTCAATTTCGAATTCATTCCTGGACTTACTCGTTCAAATTACGGTTGACAATTTGAGCCTTGATTAAACCCTTGAAAATTGCAATATCCCCATGCTTTTTGAACCGAGTTCGAATACTGATTTAAAAACGTTTGAAATGAAAATAAAGCCATCACGAAACAACTCTAAAATACGCTCGAATATCTGTAGCACCAAATGCCGAGCATGTATCGACAGGGATATTGTTACGTCCTTTGGTATGCTGCAAGATCAAAGGAAATTGAGGCTACTGTTCCTATTTTTGGAGAGTTTTGCTCATTGGACTTTGACCCCTAAGAGAACATGTCTGTGTGTTCTAAATGTCATCTAGAACCACTTGGCCGTCCTTCCTCCTGATTGCATGGGAAAAGGTGTCTCTGTCACCCCAAATAAAAAGTGGATTTTATCAATACTCAAGATATGCAAGGGGAAAAAGGAACAAGGATAGACTGACTCTGATTACGTAAGAGGAGAAGCCGAAGCTATCACGTTGCCGCCGGTTAATGGACCCAAAAATATATTCATAATATCCAAAAAAAGATGTATGCGGACTATTAATTTCACAAAGACCAGCAGAAAAAAATACGAAAAGGATTATACATGCACACATAATTTGTCCCTCCGCAGTTCTTGTTCGGCAGTTCCTTTTTTTATTTGTGACTCGGCGTCTCCCCTCTATAAACAATGTAATTTTGACCAGGCTCGTACATGGCCCGTACATATATTGGGAGGTTTGTGATCATTAATTAATTTTTTGTTTCTCTTGCATATACTAATGTATGCATTATGCATGGTGGGTCACCATATAAGCTGGTTCATTACCAGGCTCACTCATATAGCTAAGCATTCTTGTGAATTTTTTATATACATATGTATATGTAGCCCGTTGAGATGATGGGGAAAGGGCAGGTCAAGATTTATGGGACGAGGTGCTAAAAAACATTTATTGTGATATAACTTGGGAGTTTATTTAGTCAAAAAAAATGGATGAACCACCTGTATTTCAATTGGCATTTGCTGAATTAATGTTGATCTTTTTTTTTGTTGAAATTGAAAGTAAAATTGAAACAAGAATCGTATAGAAAACTATAAATACTTTCGAGGGAAGAAGAGAAGTTCATGCGATATTCCTTTTAGTGTCCTCATTTTGCAATTGGAAATTAACAATAGAAGAAAAAAATGCGCAGAGGTAATTTCAAATGGACTTGGTCAATGAATCCTTAGGGAAGAGTGTTGATTGTTGTATAGAGGATTGTAGAGGAGACATTGTAAATAATTAGCACCATTGTTTATGCTATTGTTATTGACATGATTTCACTTGCATTCAATGGGTCCATTATAGATTTGAGAACATTTCTCGCATTGTTGCCTCTTCTGACCACTGCACAGAATGGCCCATGGCGTGGGTTGAGGCAATGAGACATTTCAAAAATGCATACGTTTAGATAGTTACATATATCTATATATACATACATATAATATGTAGCTACATAGGTATACAAGATACAAAAAAAACATTATATTCACTGTATATAGGATATGCCAATGCTTAAAAACAGTACAAATACATCTGTATTCGACACATAATTTTATAGATAGGATCAAGAAAAGAAATGTAATCCCAATTCCGAAATGTCACCAGGAGAAAAATTTTGTTTGAAAATTCTCATTTTTGGAACTTTGCCGGGAAAAAATCCCAAAACTTCTTCAATTACTTTTTGATTTGAATGGAAATTTTTCCCGATTTCAAACGTTTTTTTCAGGTTGAGCAATTATACGCAGAATAAATTTGCCATTTCGCATTGTTGCAGGAACATTTTTGCAACGCGTTCAGACAGTTCAAAGATAACCGATAATGCTCCTTGGTATCCTGTATGCATTATTGGTATTGTGTTTACTTTATTTTCCGGTTGTTTACCACATTTTTAATTAATTTTGGGTATGCAGAAATGTATTTTCCAGAAATGTCAAAATCCTATTCGAAGGATTCAAAAATAATTAAAATTTGGACGTCAATGTATTTCGGATATAACAACAACACATTGGGCAGGGTGCAGGTCATTTCTCAATCGATGTTTTTGTAAAGTACAAAAAAAAAGTATGGATCAAGGTGAAGGCTACTAAGGGAGTTGCTATTGTTGATGAATAAGAGTTTGGGTCAACAATACAGAAAAAGAAATACCGCCTATCCGTTCAAAGAAGCTTTGAGGAGGAAAACGTAGATTAAAAAAAAAAGTCACCAGGTGGGAATGGTCACACTTGGAGGACAGCCGCCGTTAAGGATTAACAAAGGGGAAAATGACACAACAAAAGAACATCTGATTTCCCATATCTTAGCTCCTCATCTACATTTTTCTCCATTATCCCCTCTATCACTTTCAAATACAGAAAAAGTATATATACAAAAGGTACCTCAAAGATGAGTGGAATAAGCCATTTTTATGACTTTAATTGCAGTTATCATATCAGTTTAAAAAGAGGTACTTTGAAACAATGTAAAAAGCAAGCATTTTGTCCCTTTTCACGTCTCGTGGGAAAATCGACATTGTCATCTCGCACAACAGCAATTATAAGAGATGAATAATCCCCTCCCCCCCAAAAAAAAGGACCACTTTTGTTTATACATGTGGAGGAAATACAAAAATTCTGTTCACAGGGGAATGTGTCCTCCATACAATTTGAGGAATGTTCTTCCATTGTGTGTTATCTCGTGGGCGGAGAGAGTAATAAATGCAAGGAAAAAAATTGGTAATAATTTGCGAGATTTTTTGGTATTAATTATGAACTGTAATTACAAAGACTTAGATGCAGGAGATGTCCATGTGGTAGTAGAACACGGAATATTTTATGGTAATTTTAAACTTTGATGGTAAAGATCTTTTTGTATTGAGGTAAGTACATGCCTAATCCATGCAGTGAAGAGACATTTGCATTTTAGGTACCATTTCTGTTTTTTATACCCATGAACTTTTATTGAAAAAAAACTTCCCTTTTCAAAGTGGACACTTCCGTGTGGTTAGAAATGAACGCCGTTTACGGAATTGATTCTATTCTTCCTAGGTAGTTACGTACAGGTGGAAGCTTACAATTGTAAACGCTTGCTACATTTACGCTGGACATATTTGAAAAAATGGTAATTAATTGTAAGATTATTTTTTATTATAGATTGTTGTGAGCTGTGGTATGTTTAAAAAAAAATTATAATATGAAATTAGCGAGGAGAAATTTAATAAATATTTTTTTGGTTATACATAGCTATAAATGTGACCTATTAGTATTTGTTCTTCAAAATTCCTTACTTAAACCACAGCGGAAGACACAAATTTGAAAAAATCGTTGCAAAAAAGTAGTCACAATATTAAGCCTTACCCTATTATAAGAGTAATAGTAATTGAATTTTTTTCGGCTACAGAGTAATGAATCAGAAATTAGAAGTCCGAACTCGGCTATTTAAATAAATGAATAGCTGTTTTAATCAATTTAATATTATTTAAAAAAGTTTAAATGGTCCAAGAGCAAAATCAAGTATTTAGTTAAAAATAAATATATACGCTTGAAATTGAAATTGGTACCGAAATATATGCGCAAATTGAATATGAACCAATCAGGAGATCAACAGAAGACATTTAATTCAATTTTTTTAAACTAATTCATATGTACTTTGAAAAAGGGAGGGAAATTACACTGGCAAGCTGTCGGAATCGAATTTCTTGATCCGCTTGGTAAAAAATGTTTTAAACAGCGTTTTTTTTAATAAAGATCATTTTTTATTCGTAAATTATTTTATTATATTTTTGCGAATTAAAAATAGGTTAATTACATTTTAAGAATATCACTCTTGATAGATTCTAACCCAGTCAACCTCATAAATAGGTCTAGGCCACTGTCTCGCCTCCTCCACGGTCAAGTTGCCCAGATGGTCAAAGAATCCGCCGCCAACGGCCATGTTAATGACAAAATGATTGGGTTCAGTAAAGGGCTCAATTCTATCCCCACAAGGAATATTATGATCCTTCCTCCACTCCGAAGGATTCAAAGACAACTCCGAATATTTGACATTATCCACGTAATACTCCAGCTTGCTCGGTGTCCAGAGGACAGCAAATTCATGGAAGTCCGCGCTGAGGTCAAAGGGGACCGTTCGTAGGTAGCCCTTGGATTCCAGGGCATACCAAGCCTTTCCGTAGTGGGCGCTCAATTCCACGTTGGAGGGCTCTTGTCCCCGATATTCCATGATGTCAATCTCCTCGAATTTACAGTCTGTCGCAAAGAGCATCCAAAATGCGGGCCACAGATGCTTTCCGCGGGGCAATTTTGCCCGGGCAACGTAGGCTCCATAGGCAAAACCGGGACCTTTTTGACGAATGCGACCACTTGTGTAATCTTTATCCTCTCGTCTCTCGATCTTGGCCCGAATCACCAAGTTCCCATCACGGACCTCCACGTTGTTTGTACCGCCCACGTAACATTCCAGGTTGCCCGAACCGTAGCCTGTACAAATTTAAAAAAAGAAAACAAATTAATTAAAAGAAAGAAATAAAATTTACAATTAAGAGTACGAAACGCAATTAAAAGAGACAAATAAAATTTACAATTAACAGTACGAAAAAAAATTAAAAGAGCCAAATAAAATTAAAAGAACCAAACAAAATTAAAAGAGCCAAACAAAATTTAAAAAACCAAAAACATTAAAATAACCAAACAAAATTTAAAAAACCAAAAACATTAAAGGAACCAAATTAAATTAAAGGAACCAAGCAAAATTACAAAACCAAAAACATTAAAGGAACCAAATTAAATTAAAGGAACCAAACAAAATTAAAAACCCAAAAACATTAAAGGAACCAAATTAAATTAAAGGAACCAAACAAAATTAAAAAACCAAAAAAATTAAAAAACCAAAAAATATTAAATTAGTCAAATAAATTACTAAGAAAAAAATTAACAGGCAAGAAATACATATGAAGAAAGGATAAAAATTCAAAAGAAGGGACAAAAATTCAAAAGAAGGGACAAAAATTCAAAAGAAGGGACAAAAATTCAAAAGAAGGGACAACAATTCAAAAGAAGGGACAACAATTCAAAGAAGGGACAACAATTTACAAGAAGGGACAAAAATTCACAAGAAGGGACAAAAATTGAAACGAAAGGACTGAAATTAAAAACAAGAGAAAATATAAAACGATAGGATTAAAATTAAAACGAAGAGAAAAAATAAAACTGAGAGACAAACATTTTAAAGGAGAAAAATTATGAAGGGAACACATTTTAAAGGGAAACAATTATGAAGGTAACACATTTCAAGGGAGAAAAATTATGAAGGGACAAAAATAAAAAAGCATGGGATCCAGTTATACCAAGAGGACTAGAATTATAAAGGTATAAAGATTAAAAAGAAGGGGATACAATTATAAAGGGACAAGAATTATATAGGGACAAGAATTATAAAGGTATAAAAATTAAAAAGAAGCGGAAAATTAAAAAAAAAACAACAATAAATTTTGTTTCGTGTCTTTTAAGCGTGAACGCTGACAAAAAAAAATTATTGGGAACATTGACAGTGATTGGCATGAAAAAAAAAAGCTTGAGTTCTACGAACTTGAAGGGATTTTTTGTGTTAATTCCTAATTCCTATACCTGAACATCCCGTCTCGTACTCCCATTTGTTCAAATCCAGGGAATTGCCCTCAAACTGATCCTCAAAGACTACCCGACCAGTCCAAGCCCCCACATGGAGGGGGATGGCAATGGCGAGGAGGGCAATGCCCAAAAATTTGTCGATTGAACCCATCATGCTTCCTTGTTCGTCTGCACAAATTTTAATCCTTCCTTCCACGATTCCAATTCCTCTGCTTTTTATACTATAGTTTGCTTGTATAATACCTAATTATTTGAAAAAAATCATATTACGTTAGCGGCTGGAACGGTATACCTTAGCTGGAAAAAATGCTCAATATTTGTCTGCTTTGGATATAAAGCTGGAACACGTGTTTGGAACAATGCATCTGCAGTCCTTCTGGTTAACATGAGTGAACCATCTGCAAGTAAATAAATTATATAACGCATACATATGTACAATATACATACAGTGGAGTCTCTCTATAACGAGTCTCTTTATAACAACATTTCTCTGTAACAACATTATTTTTCAGCCCCTCGTACATGTAACGTGCAAGTAAATGTTCTATGTAACAGCATTTCCCTGTAACATTTTTTCCGCCCTTCCCTCCAGCGTTGTTATAGAGAGACTCCACAGTATAGGTAAACGTATTTAAGCAGCTTTTTTAAGTATAAAAGAAGCCACAAATGCAATATTTGTCCACGAACCGGACAAACGCGGCTGCTTTTTTTCTTCTGAAATTTGTATAACGTGTATATATTTATTCACAATTATTTACTTTCATGTGGTTATTGCTATATGTGTTGGTGTTATTCCAAATGACAGAGATGTACAGGATTTAGGATGGCTTAGAATGTGAGCAGGCGTGGGCTGGATGACACAAAATTTGTAGGGATTATATAGATTACGAATTTTATTTTAATTCTAAAAATTACCGACTTTTTAAAAATTAATTTTATTGAAATTTGGCAATTTAAAAAATATCTTGGTATTTATATAATACTTCGGATTGTATTTGATGATCTTCAGTTGATGTGTCTTTCAGTTGTGGGGAGGAAAATCTCTTCATGAAGTTTTGCATGACCTTGATTAAATAGAAAATGTGTTCAAAAAATAATTTCAAGTGTGTATAATGAACAAAAATCTGCCCAGAATTGAATTTGTGAGGAAATAACGATGTGTGAGAGGACAAGGACAATAGCTGTTACGACACGATCCCCAAAAACACCCTCCTTTTTACCACGTCAATAGCACACACCCACAAAAGTGTCATAAAAACTGTTTATTTTGTGGGGATTGAAGGCTCATTGGAATATTTGGTGGAGTATGAGGTGTAAGTGTGGTAAATAATATTCTCCCACAATACATTCAGGCAGGTGTGCAAATAATGTAACGCCCGATCCAGGTCACCTTCAAGCATTCCAATTTATTTGCAATTAAAAGATCGTACTTAGCACTGTCATCTTTATGGTGTCAATACATATGAGGGAAAAAATAGAAGTTACCTAATGTGATTTGTGTAATACTTGAACCTATAACAGAACCAATTTCAGTCACGAGTGAGCATTATAATGACAGCTATTATTTACCTATACTAATGTCATTGCCAATAATGAGATACTATCATCACTCTGTACTAATTTGTTCGGAATACAAATTTCCAATTTAATTAAGATCAGCGAGTACCGGAAAATGTTATGTAATATGGGAGAATCAGAGCAACTAGATAGTAAATCGAGTAATGACGTATTTATGGGTATAATAACCGTATCTTTAATTCTACAAGAATCTTTTGTTCTTGCGAAAGTTAGTTTAGAATAAATTTCATTCACAACGAAGTTAACTTTTTTTGAAACTAATGAGCAATAAATTCAATTTCATTTTGATTTATGAAACTCCCAAAATGCCGAGTTGGATTTACTTACAGTGTAGGGTAATTTTAGATCTCTATCGTTTTCCACTTATTGTGAGTATTATTATTTAACATTTAATATAAATTTACATGAATAAAAATATACATCTATCGTCTTGATCGTAATAAGGGGAAGCCCACTTATGCTTTTTGCTACAAAAAAAATTATGGGGTTTGCCGCAAAAAAATTAGGCTTTAAAACTGTGTGTTTGTTCTTGATATTCACAAAGATATTGCAATTTTGGGCTCAAAATGAATTCATTATTATCTCATTTCCTAGTACAAAACATTTTATTTTACGCATACATTCTATTTTAAAAAATTTATTGGAATTTCTCTCTTTTTATTCCATTTTTTGAAAACATGATTTATGCTTTATATTTGGGGTGAAAATTGTCTCCTCAAAGAACTAATAACGTTGGTACAGAACCACAGAACGGTCTAAAATGAAATATTTCCGACTAATGATTTTGGCTTGTGCTAAAAATAATTTTACGACAAAATTATTAACTTACAAATACTTTTTTCCATTACGGCTTTTAAAATCGGGCAATTTTGCGACCTCAGAACAGGGAAGATCATGGGCCCATTACAAGAAAATATTGTAATTATGTAGAATGAAGACACAAAATAAACACGTTAAGGCTTGAGTCGCGGCATTTGAAAGAAAAGTACGAAATTCTTGTTATTGACCACATCTTCTGCAATTTTTTTTATTTCAGGAATTAAATTATGACTTCCACAATACAAAAAAGCTTGGGTCATTCCCCACAATTGGTGTACCTTATCAAAATAACCAAGGAATCAAGAATCATTTGACTTTTTTTTGTTGTTTTTGTGACTTCAAACATGAACAGTAAGTTTTCTTTGATGACAATGTCGTTGGAAGGCCCAGTCAAGACAATGGTGGTTGTGTGTGGGTCAGAGCCAATTGTTGCAGCAGCCTCCACAGCAACCAGAAGATGTCCACATGCTCTTGTGTCACGTTCAATGACCAATTGATTTCCGTGTACGTTGACACATTCACATTCACTGTCACAAGGAGCATCTTCGTCCCTTCGCAGCCTCTTCTGGTCTCAGTGTCATCCCAATTAACAAGGACTCCTCCCCCTTCCTTTGTTGTAACATCTTCCAACAATAAACGCTTCAGGAACTTCAGTTCATTTAATTGACATACGAACACCCGATTTTTATGCAGGATTTCCTCCGGTAACAATATATTTCCTGCGTGGACGATTATAAAAAAACGTAAATTATACTTGCCTAATTATACCCAATGCAACCCTTTTTTTCCCTCGTTCATGTATAGAATAGGAAAAGGCTAAGGACAATGACAGATGCCATCCGCAAAAATTATTGTAATTACACAATAAAGATGTGAAAAATAACCATTATTATTTTTATTAGTTATTATTTTATTATATATTCAGGATTGGATCAACAATGTCAAAGACACTTATGTGTACATACCAAGAGTCGACTGCGAAGAGTTTGGATGGTGGCTCCCAGCCCTGATAATTATCCCAACAATGTACGGCACAAGAAGAAGGTTAATCAACAGGAGGAGAAGCCGCCCAAGGAAGCTTTGATGGTAGTATTGCATATTATAAAAATATTTTTATCACTTTTCCTTATTTTTCTCACTTAATTTCCAGAAAGAAAGAAAGAGAGAGAGAGAAAAACTCGTCAAGGTGCCGGCAATGATGGGGAAACTGTTATTATCTGTAATAACGGTTCAATTTCCGGAGCCTTCGACCATTACACATTTTTGAATTTTTGTTTGTTGGTATATACATACCTACATAGAATAATAATATATTCGTAGGCATAGTGGATGAAACATTGTTGGTAAATGCTGAATTAAAACTCTGAAATAAAAGGTTTTTTCCTCATCAAAACATTTCCCCTTCGACTCAATGCGAATTCCCACGGAAGTCCAATGCGTGTTCAAGAGGAACAAAGAGGACAACAAGATCTTGGAAATTATATGATATTTTGCCGGGAAACAATGAGGGTGTTGTTTTAATTGAAGAAACCTTTTTCGTCAATAAAATAATTATACAATAGCCTAAACGAAAGCCGGTGAAGATGAACTTGAGGATGAGTCGGGATTGAAATAAGAATTATTTTTTCAGGAATAATTCAGGGTTTTACACGTTTTTAGCCCTGCCAAGACCTTTATGTGTACTGTGTTAACCTTAATTTCAAGACAACACCTTATTCCAAAGAAAATTGATGCAAAATCCTGTAAAAATGTATGCAAGGAAAAAAAATTTTGACAAGAAGCAGCACGCAAACGCTATGAATTTTTATATGAAAATTTCTGTTTTATCTGAAGCATAAATTAGAAATTACTCGAATTACTACAAAATTTCTAAATGAAAGGCATAGTTTGCTGGCTGAAAAGCCGGATTTTATTACAAAATGAACATTTAATTGAAAAAAGCAGAATTTGATTAAAAAAACGAGAAGCTTATTATAAACATCATAAATTTTTGAAGCATCTAAAATAAGAAAAAGCAAAATTTAGAAATAAACCAAAATTTAATAAACGCATAATTGTTTTCAGGCAAAATTTAATAAACGCATAATTCTTCTCACGCAAAATTTACGAAACGCACTAGTTGATTGTACTAGTAGATTCGCACTAGTATTAATGAATCACAAGATCAATTTTGGTTAAATTCAGTGTTGCACACTTACACATGGATTTATTACGTGAACGATTAATTTACAATTAATCGTTCACTCGGATTTATTACGTGTAACGATTTAATTACAATTATATCAATACATAAGTTATTCAAAGCTGTATGAACAACAATATTTTCCTCCAAAATTTTATCAAATAAACTTCAACGGCACTTCACATTTTTTTTACTACAGGATTTAAGGCATATTTTAATATTGCCTACGCCCAAGAATTTTTGAGCATTTGTGAGTAAACGTTAACATTAAGTGAACAATTAGCACGTGGTCAGAATATTTTTAAGCAGAGCTTTATCATTGCCACAAATGTACAGATCCACAGGATAAAACGTTAAGGCAAAACTTTGGAAAAACTGAGAAATTGCAACAAATTGGGAGAGCAACTTTGTCAGTATTTTTTTTTCTTTTAGGATTTTGGTAGCCATTCCTCCTCTTCTTCCTCCAATTCATACTCTTTCTCCGGTTCCGCCGTCGTACTGGGCAGATTCAAGGGCATGAAGGACTGGAGAAGACTCGGGAAGTGCAAGGTGGGATTAGCTGCCTCATTGGCCACCGTCCCCACGACGTAGCTTATATTCTCCTGGCTCATGTTCACCTTCGCGTTAAATTGCAAAATGTTGTTTGCATGGAAGTTGATGAAGCTGAAGAGGATTTTTTTTTCTATTTCTCCAGCAACTCCGAAGTCCTTATTGAAAGTGACATTGTTCGGATGGACACTTTCTTCCTTTGTCCCGATGTCCTGGTTTTCCCCGGAAATATTGGCTTTCATCCCGCCATTCCTTCTTTCTTCGCTGATGTTCAAGAGATTTCCTTTGTGTCTTGAAAGATTGTCTGAACCTTTCTGAATACCCAGGGACTCCCTGATGACAATCCTTTTGCTCCGTTCTGGCTCCGAATTCGGATCTTCCACAGAAAGGGAGAAAACGTGGTTGCAGAGGTGCAAAATTACAGTGATGGACCAAAATAAGGATTTCATGGTGGAAGTAGCGGGGATTGCAAATGTGGCAAAATAGCAGAAAAGTAATCCAAAAAGGTGACACACAAGAGGAAATTTGATCACGAGAATGGAAAAGTGAGCAAGTGATTTCTGGGCATGCTGATCCAATTCTGGAGAAAACATTTTAAGCTTCCAGAAGACTAAATTTAGAAAGGGTTCAAACGGCACAGCAACGGTTATCTCTGCACATTGTACATACATATGCATAGGAGTAGGGTAAAGCTTGTAATTGTGACCACCCACCGATTTATTCAAGAACTGTAATAGTAGAAAAGGATGTAGAATTAAGAAGACTAGTGCCTGCCTATATTATTCATTAATTATGACCAGCAAATTCGTGAAATTGTAAAACCAACAAAATTTCAAAGTTCATCAGGGTTCATTCAAGTATTAACTTAGCCTCCTTCATTTCTTATGCTTTTTCTCGGCTTTGCGGAATTATTCAACCAGACTTTCAGGTTAGCCCTACATATGTGAACTCTGTCATTACTTACAGTAATAACATTTTTTTCATAATTATAAATGTTTTCCACAATTGAAGATGGGATGGTCTCAATTACCTGCAAATGGCCACATTTGTGAATTCTAGTATGCTTTAAAAAAATCATAAAATTAGACTTCGTAGAGGATAAATTTAATAAATATTTTTTTGGCTATAGCTTACAACGCTGCATATTATAATTCCTTTTTCAAAATTCCTTACTGAAACCACAGCGGAAGAAAAAACGTTGCAAAAAAGTGGACACAATATTAAGCGTTACCTTAATATGCTTAATGGAAACCCTCTTCCATTCCGGAAAGCAATGGCATGAACATAATGCATGATCCAATATGAGATTCCAAATTGGTGTATATAATACACCATTTTCTTAAAATAAAATTGGTGTGTATAATTCCAGGAAAATTTGGTTACATATTATGTAACCAAATTTTCCTGGAATTTTTTTTTATTTAAAACAATTCAGGGCACTTTAACAAAAAAAAAAATTAATAATGGAACAACGGACAATATCCCTTGCAAACACTCAACTCGACAAATATCAGTTTAAAAAATTTACATACAATTATAATGATGAATGGCAGCGCTAGGAATACACGTGCCAACGCCCACCAATCCAGACGTCTTCATTTAGTAGTAACAAAAGGATGCCCCTGTAAATACAAAAGAAAATTTTGATTATAAACCCTTTTTCCTCCCTTTTTCACTGTTATTTGATCTTATACGTGCGATAATTTTTAATTACATCCAAATAACAGAATAAATGGGAGCAAAAGAATCTAGCTACAAATCCCGATGGAAGTATTAAGGAGTTTATAGAAAAACGGGCCGGTCCTAAACAGGACTTGAAGGAAGTATTTGTACTCTAATTAAGATATTTAAAGCAGGATAAAAGAATGTTACAGGCGATATGTAAAGGAAGGCTTACGAGTCACATTCTGGATGAAGGACATATAACTGGAAATATTGGCATAATGAACGAAAGGCTGTTGACCCCCTGGAGATGTCCCACATCCACTTCCATGACTAGTGATCCCCACAGCGTGATAACGGAATGTGTGACTATTGTAGAATTCAATGGTGCTTCCTAATGGCCGCGTGGAACATCAAACACAAAATCACATTATTACTGGCTATTCCCAATATACAAATAATTGTTGAACTTCCCCCATGTTTCTCTCTATGTGACAGACACGATAGGGCTCTCAAAAAAAAAGGGTTGAGATAAAAATACAAATCCCGTTTGTTTGTAAATTCGTACATCTATATGTATATTGTATTATATGTATATCATATATATGTATATATGCAATTATATTATGCACTATCTTCGTACCAATATCACCGTGACACGGTTCACGTCCAGGCCCCAAAGAGCAGATGGTATTGGCTGGGAGGCTTTGATTCCCTTGACCCGAGGATAGGATTTGACAATGATGGTCTTTTAGCAGGGGAAATTGTGCTTTGAACATGACTGGGGATGTGGACAAATTGGACATGGACAGGGGACTGCCCCAACCCCCGCCGACAACAATGGATTCGAAGACATCCTCTTCCTTCATGGAATATGGGAGGCAAACTGGCTGAATCTGGGATTTAATTCAAAAATATATGGTCAAATAATAATATATCAAATTAATACGTATCAATTGCACAGAATATTTATCAATTTAACACTCGGACCAAGACAAAAATTATTAAATATACTTTATGAATTGCTTCGGTTAAAATAATTGAGAATAATAATAATTAATATTGTTGTAAATGGACAAGGTGGAGGTTCATAATTGCCCATAGGACTTACGTTAGCTCTAAACTGAAGCTCCCTTTCCAGCCTAACCAGAGCGACATTGTTGTCCAGGGTCCTTCCATTATATTCGGGGTGAATGACCCAGCTTTTGACCCGGATCACGACATTGTCCGTCTCCGTGACGGTCGTCACGTCATGGTCCCCAGCATTTACGTACAAAACGGTAGTGTTCGGATCCAGCCCAGAAAGGCAGCGGGCAGCGGTCAAAACCCAGCGATTGTGAATGATGGAACCCCCGCAAAAGACACCGTTGGGGCCTCCCTGGAGAGCCACTCTCCAGGGAAACTCATTGGGCAGGGCCTCAGTTCCTTCCGCCAGTCTAAGCTTCGAGAAATTCTGCAAAGACTGCCATAAATTAAATGGATTATTTTTATTTCGTATTGTTTCTAACATTTTTTTATATTTAATAATTTTTATATATGTATAATCATATTTATTTTTAACGTTTGACAGAATATCTTTTACAGAATTTTAGCCTAGAATGATCATGACTCACTACAATATTAATTAAATATGTAATTATATATATATATATGTAATATAAATAATAAAAGAATAAAGTGTTTCAGGAATTTACCTCTAAAGTGTCCTTGAGGGCCGAATCGTCATGGCCCGGCACAACTCCGCCCATCCGACGTTGCCCACAAAAGCAGCTGGGCTTCCTCCCACTATTTGCGGTCAAGTTCAAGCCCCAGGCATAGGCCACAAATCTCAAAAGGTCATTGTTGGAACCGTCCTTCTGCTGTTTCCCTTGTCCAATCAAATCCCGCAACTTCTCCAGGGTGATTCCTTGGGGCAAGTACGAGCTTCCAATTCCCTCGTACGTCACCCACGAATTGTTGCTATTGGTACTTAGATCTTCTAGGGAAACCGGAGAACTATTACTTCCGGAATTATACACTCCTCCAGGGGAGATAGTTTGTCCAGAAGTGCGTGGAGGAATGTGTTGTCCTCCAGATGACGTAAACAAATTTAGGGGAAGGTCTTTCACTCCGGCTATTTCCTTTGGGTCGTTTGTTCCCGGGTAAGCCTCCAATTTGAGGAGGATGGGCAATTTCAGGTTCAAAGTGTCCAGAACCCGGAATTTTGGTGGTGGCAAGGGGACTTTTTCTGGAGGGTCAATGCTGTGACTAGAGGCAATTAGGAGGCTGGCTAAGGTTAGGAAGGCGGACGCTAGATGCCTCATGTTTAATATAAATTAATATTAAAAAAAACTAAAATCTATTATTAAAAATAATTTTACACAATCTAATATGGGATTTGAATTTTAAATTGAATTATGGCAAAACTTATGAAAAGAACCAAGATGCTAAAAGAGAGAATAATGTCTGGTTTCAAACCAAATTGTCTCAGGGGTTTTGTTTTCTGTCAAATTTTTCACCTTCAACATATTTACACCGTTATTAAAGGTCTAATGGATTATTTTAAAATATCTGTTGCAATGTGAACAACTGTTCTTTTTTGAGAAGTTTCACATGATTGATTCTGACGAAATGTTTTCACACCTGCAACCTAACGGGTTAATCTTCTGGAGGCAAAAGGTATAGCTGTCAATGTTCAGGGTATATTTGTATTTCAACGTTTCTTCCTTTTTCTATTATTGTCCATCGTATTTCTCCATTTAGATTCCAGGTAAATTTGGATTTGCTGCGGGTTTTTGCTTCCATTCCAGCCTCATTAAAGTGCGGTCTCCTTTGAGAGCTGAAAAACAACAATACTGTAAATGCACAGAGGTTCTACTATATAAATATGACACAGTTATAAAAATGAAGTATTCAGTTGAAAGTAACAAAATTAAAATCGTGTTCCGTGGAACAATTTATTCGGACGATCATCCTTTTTCATGCATTTTTTCTTTTAATCCGGCACAGTTTTCTTCATAATAATTCAATATTTTTTGCTTTTTTTTTATAACAAGTTTTTGCACAAATTTTGACAACGATTTTTAATGTTTGTATTGTTCAATACTTTCATTACATTTAATTGTTAAACTTTTTTTTTCGCCTCTTGCACATTATTATTATTTTAACAAAGCTTTCACTTATTTAACTGGCAATAGTACAATATTCAATATTTTGTTTTATAATTTGTTATTCAACGGCAGGTTGCTCTTTAAAATCATTCACATGCAAACATTTTTTTTTCCATCTCGCATTCAGACTAGACAAAGTTGTGGAAATTCTTAAAATTACAAAACAAAAAACACACACACAAGACGTGAGCCACAGGCGTAGTTTACATAGTAGTTATTTTATGTGGTGGTTAACAATCATAACAATTCTTAATTTTTATTATCTTGATTTCATGAACAAGTTTAATAAAAGTTTAGAAAATGCTGTATGTAATATAAACAAATCATTATACACCAGGATTTAGATTCGCCTATTTTATTCCTCCACAGCCTGGTATAGCTCCCTCCATAGATGCTTCTTCCAAAAAATTTTTGGTACTGACGCTTTTGACTTGAAACTTTTTTGTAGTAAAGTAATAATAATAATTATAATAATAGTCCAGTGCTTTCATGTATTTATCACTGTTGTACTGTAACTACATTATAAATATTCAACGACAAAAATAAAAATGTGACTGATTCTCCTACTTTATTACTCTGGGCAATAAACATGACCATCAGAAATGACAAGGATTTGTGCTGCGTAATTGGTGGCACTACGGCAAAGTGATGATTTTTTTTTTTAAAACCGAGACATTTTAGTTACCTGCGGTAAAGGTATAGATTATAATCTAAACAATTAAACTAATATATGCATGCCTATGAGGTCTGAGAACGGTGTAGCTCTAATCTACCGTTAGCATATTCTTATGTCTATTCATAAACATTCAACGTCACGAAATTATTACCGCTGTATTCCAATAAAACCAAAGCCTGATGTAGCCAGTAGACGTATTGATTTACCGACAAGATATTTCCAGTGTTTTGATGTGATTTCATGTTAACCCAAAACTTGCGGAATACTACGTGTAGGAATCATTCGAGGACATGTGTACCATTGTTTAAACTTTAAAGGAAGTATACCTATTATTAAACTTTTATTTCTACCCATGTATTTCTGAGCTTATTTTAAACCACAATGTTAACATTTGTGGAATTTTATAGGTATGTATACACTGGTCCATTTACGAGATTCATTTTTCAATGCTTTTACAACGTTGAAGTAGTCTCAGGAAAAAGCAAAAACACAATTTGAGCACATATATTCATCAAAAACCTCGGTGAATTGTGTTTTATGCTCCGAAGTAAAAACCATTATCCCTCTGATCAAGTTTACAAATCCTTACAATTATAGCGAATCAACCTGAACACAGTAAAACGAGCATTAAAATCAGTAGTCATTAGCTTCTACGTAACAAACAGAAATTGAATATAAAACTTCGAAATATTGTACAAAAAGGTTATTGTATGCACGATTTGATTTACTGGTGGCCAGCGGAAGAGAAAAGTATTTGTAAATCCATGGCAGACGTTGATCAAAAACTAGCTAAACTATAGCTATACGGCTATACCCAAGTCTAGGTACTTGTACTTATTCCTTGCTCCGTGCAATCGTGTTTCACGTGTGTAAAGTGTAAACGTATATACATATACATATGTATAATCTTATACAGTTTGCATACATACTTTCTTTGGAATTCCCTCTGACTAGTAGCTACTTTCCCCCTCTCCTACCCAAAGATACTCCATAAAGACCTCTTAGAACTCGCAAGGTGGTACATTTCGTCGAATAATTTCCCAGTACGTAGAATTGGTAGAACACCACAAATTCTGATCAACAATACATCATGAAAATAAATATGGACATAGGTATATACATATGTATATTAGAGTACGTACATACATACGTGGCTGGCACATCAAAAGTGACGACTTGCTCGTAATAATATATATTATTACAGCAGTATTTTGTAGTGGAGTGTTCAAATCAAAAACTGATTTTTGCGAAGTGAATAATGCATAAGAAATTGTTGGTCTATCTATTATATTTCTTATTGATATTACTAGCAACTACTTCGTGAATAGAAAAAAGGAAGATATGTTAAACGAAAGTTAAAGAAGGAAAATGTTACAGAAAGCACTTAAGTAAAAAAGTTTTAATTAGTTCGACGATTTGATTGAGATTTTTGTTGTACAAAGCAGCTTAAGGTATTTCCGTCTTCTTTTAGATCAGTTATTGTTATTACTTCCTCCAATCGACACGAGAGAATTTACTGAGCCAGAACCAATACTGAGAGTATCCTTGCTGGGGAAGTCTTTACCTTCACTCCATTTGATATTAGTGTACTCTCTGCCCACTTCCAGGCATTTCTGAAAAATAATTTTAAACATTAAAACACTATAGATTGCACACGACGTGAACACTTACTTTACATTATTGATTAACTAAAATAATTATTTACTAAATACACTAAATATTAGCAATCCCTATTTTGCAAGGATTTGGCATTTATCACACATTCTTGCAATCTGCAACTGCAAATCTGCACTGTACAAGTTCGAAGGCTCCTTTCTTTCTTTCTCTGTATTGCTTAATAACGCTTCCTCTGTAGCATTTCTGCATAGCTATCGTGATAGCAGATATGCAGACAGACGGGAAAGAGAGACAACAGGAAAAGACGGAGACCAATGGATTCTAACTTCTAACCGAAAATCAGAAGCACTTTTTAATTTCTGTGATTAGTCATGTATAGAGCGCATTTCTGCTTGTTTAAAGATGTGATCAGGTGACACCTTGTCGACCTTGTGGAAAATTAAACGAAATGTATCCGAAGAAGAGGGAACGCATGCTGGTAACAAAATAGAACGCATTTTCGTCGTTTTCCTACACATTTCCCTTATACGCTAAATATTTTTTCGCATTTCAAAGATTCAAAAACAAACAAAAAATCAGAATACCATTTCGCAAATATACTAAATCCGTACAGGAACACTTTAGTGATTCGTGCACAGGAGGCTAATTTAAATGCATTCGCTAATGAATTTCTCGTTAGTTAAAACGTCGCAAATTGCAAATGTATTAAGAAGCAGGTATAAGTTATTGTTACCTGCTGCGCTTGAATTCGCTGCGATAGGGTATCTACATAATGCTGAAGAGCTAAGTAAACGAACTGATACTGAGCTTCAGTTTGCACCATTCCTGACCGTTGACCCCGAATCATTTGAATTGTTCGGCGAATGTCAATATCCGTGTGAAGTCCGCTCCTCCTTACCTTTAAAAATAATGATCAAAATGGATTTAATACCTCTAAATAGCAAACTGGAGATTCAAAGGAAACACATCTTACTTGATCAACTATGAGGTCAATCGCTATAAAGGTTCCAGTCCTCCCAATGCCAGCCGAACAATGTACAACAATGGGGCCGGCCTCGTATAAACTTTCTTGCCGATTATTGACCTCTGACAAGAAGTTTAGTACGCAGCCTGGGTCATCTGGAACCCCATGGTCAGGCCAAGCCTTTAATAATAAAGTCATATTTACACATTAGAGCAACCCAGTAAACGTTCACGATTTAATTATTATGTTTATACGTTATACAGTTATACTGTTGTATGTACTTTATAATAACATGATACTACTGATATACAAATAATAACTATAATAATAATTTTGTCTATCTTGAATGAGGGGAAAAACTGCAACAGCAATCACTTACGTTAAAATGGAATTGATAAATAACACGCTCCTCCTGCCCTTCAACGGATAGGAGGAATTCTCTAATAATGAAGTCCGTATTGGTCGTTTCCTTCTGATGAGTCAACTTGATCCCGTCGAATTCTTTGACTTCTCCTTCGTCAGGCCAATAGTGAGCACATTTACTCTGTTAGAAAGCATAACCACAACAAATTTCAAAATTTCAAATATCAAATATTTCAAATATTTCAAAACAGGATCTTAGAAATTCCTGAAAGATGAGGTTATCAAACCCTCCATGCTGTAGTAGTAACATACTACCTTGCTCCGCTCAAATTCTTTGGTAGTCATCACAATAACACGGGAATTTTCCTGCCACACCATGAACCAGAAGTCAGCTGTTGTGCTCGGCAAACAGCCCTGGGTAGCTATATAGCATTTCGTGCATCCATCAAAGATTTCTTCATCCGGCTAATCAACAACATAGGCGCAAATAGCAAATATATTACTACAATATTATAAGCCAGTGTAGCTATGTTGAGGTACTTCCTTCGGAAAGACGGAATTTAAATGAGAATGCCACGACATGTAGCAAGTATTCAGCGATATCCTTTAGTAACTTACCCGAACAAAGTTAGCATTGATGTAATCATGAGGCCAGGGGTCTCTTAGGACGACACGTGTATGATCAAAGGGTAGAATATTTTTGTAGCGGTTCTTTTGACGGTTGCAAGGCTTCTGGCCCTCTTTCCGCACGAACAAATGCTTAATTTCCTGCTGCTGCAGAGACTCAAATTCTTCCCAGAAGCCAGCTTTCTTTCCATTTTCTCGGTTCAGTTCCTTTACACGAGCTTCAATTCCAGATGCGGGAATCTTGGTGGCATTCAGCGGTTGTTTAAGATGAACGATAGTACCCGTTGTGTCCACCATTGGATTCTTTTTGCAGTGTTCTATTAAATCACTGAGTGAGTCAAACTTTTCGCCGCCACCTACGTCATACTTTCCTCCCTGAAATCAAATAATGTTAGTTAGAACAAGAACCAAAGCAAAAAAAAGGTAACGATTTACAGTGCCAGCGAATATTCGATATATGCATGGAAGACTATGTTGGACGAACATTTAAACATAATTCATTAATTACCTGATACCGGATTTTAACGTGAGTAACAGTTTCATCAGTTCTGCAGGAAATTACATACAAGCCGGGTTGTGACTGTGATTCCCGGACTAGAAAAGATCCTGGCTTGGCCTTATCCAGCAAAACCTACCAGAAAAAAATGCAATCCTTTATATTTACTGTATATTCTCTATTATACTCATCTCAAAGCCACACATCAGCAACTTTAATGAGACATTTTAGTACACATAATATTTACTAAATAAATTAATATAGGTACACACAAATATGGAATATATACTGCTAGTATCTACATAAAATGCAACTAACTTTTTCAGCTTGTTTTCCACCGATATCGCCATGAAACCATCGTTCGTTGGTGGGGTCGGCACAATACAGAGGGAATTTGAGTTCAATAGGTTCTCCACTTTTTTCACGTAATTGACCCTATAGTGGAACCACAATGAAAAATGCATGTAAAAAAAAGCCATTCCCACGCCCAACTTTCTATATACCATTTCTCTTTCAACACTTCCGTTCTACTTAAAGCCAGGAAGAGCCTGAGAGCAAAATAATCACCTGATTCTCAGTGTAATACTGAATCAATTCAGATAAGGTTGCAAATTTTTCCCCGCCGTACAGATCATAGAAGTCTCCTGCAAATATGAGAAACACACAATCAACATACTTAATGTACGTAGTTTATGGACGTATGCTATTAAATGTAATTGTATGTTAACAATTAAGAATGGCCATTTCAAAGTTCTAAGTACTAACAATCCGTGCGTATAAAAAAAATCCACGAATGTTGAATACTTGAATAATCACGAATTTAAATAACTACAGAACCACTTATCTCACCAGTATTTTGTATTTTAACATGGGTCACAGCCCCATGTCGTCGAACTGAAAGTGTGAAGTCGCCAGGGGAGGAACGGGAGGGTCGGGCAAGGAAACTGCCTTCAGTTCCCCGTTCAAGCAACAACCTTTCAGCTTCCACTCCAGAAATATTAGGATGGAACCATCTAAAACCACCAAATTGCTCATTTTACGTACATTCGTAAGCCCACATAGAAAAGGCACATGCAATCAAATAAACTGAAACCATTTTATAGGTATCCGTACCCATACACATTATTCAATCTTAACAGAACCACGGTTTGACGTTTGTACAGTTAATAGCTAATACTGTCTAAACTACGTGAGTTGGGTGGATTGTGCGACTATTTGACTACTTCATCCTAAACAAATGGATAACTAAAAGAAAAGCATGAAATATTTTACAATCTTGAGCCATCTACTAATGATTTTCAATAATAATGATTTTCAAAGCAGAAAAAATCAATTCAAAAGTGCTAACCTACGTCAATCTAGAATTAGGTGAACAAAAGTACGCATTTTACATTTTAGCACACTTTCTCCAATTCAAATAATTTAAAAAAAAAGTGATATAATAAGCAAATAAAATAATGAGAAATACCCGAATAATTATAAATCACACCCAACTGAAACTTGAAGACGTGAACAAAAGAACAAGCCAAGAAGAAATCCAGCAAGATGAGAACAAGATAGAGAAATGGAAAAAAGTATGGAATAATATTTTTTTAACTCTGGAACAAGAAATTTACTGGAAAATTGTACTTTCAAAAACTCTATCGTAGGCACAGCATGCGAAGATGGAGTCAGCAAGATTATAAAAATCCAAAAAGACCAAACAATTGTTTTTGCACACTGGAAAAGGGAAGAATTAAAAAGGGAGGAATTTGACACGAAAATTTAGTGGGGGAAAAATCAATAACAAGATACGATTTAACAGAAGAATGTATGCGTTTTTTGGAAAGAAAATAAATACCTTCTACAGGTCATTTTCTTCGACCCGAAGACACTCAAAAATGAACCTTGTCTCTCCTTCGTTTACAACAGGTGTGTTCAAATTATTTTTTCTCCACTCAAAATCTGCGACTCACATGGACGCAGAAGGGAGTTGGAGGAGAAGAAAAAACTGTGATTAAATCCAACGTAAAAAGAATATAAAATAAGAGAAAAAAATCCACGAGGTGTTAAAATATTCTCGAGGTCTCTTTTAATGGAATCTTCACTTTTTCTTTTTGCCTTTTTATTCCTCGTGAGGGGTTGGGACGAGTGAAGACAAATCTTGTCCGCATAGCCTCGTTTATAATGCACAGTGACTGTATATGCAGCAGAGAGCCTCCGAAGAGACCCAAAGAGAACACCTTCAATTTCCTGTCAAAACCAAAGAGCCTCTATTGATTCTCCCCAGCGCGCCAACATTTGAATGGCTCATCCACGCGTCACTCATGTGACAGTTTTTCCTTTTGTAAGCTTAGCAAGGCCACAATTAAGTAGCTTGTAGCTAATTGTGGCCAACTGAGTAATTGTGGATTATTGTAAACCCACCAATTTAATCAAGAATTACGCGTAATGAAAGAAAATGCAAAATTCAGAAGACTAGTGCCTATTCATTCATTATGGCCGGCAAATTCATTAAATTGTAAAATCAACAAATTTTCAAAGCTTTTCAGAGGCCACTCAAGTATTAACTTAACCTGGTTCATTTTTTTTTCTCGGCTTTGCGAAATTATTAAACCAGACTTTCAGGATAACCCCACATACAGGTTATTGTGGATTACACAGAATTTTGTGGGATTACGGATTATTGTTATCTTATTTTCTGGATTACGGATTTACAAGTGCAGCATGGCATAGCCACAGGGATTACGGATTACACTCAAATTATTTTATATTCTGGATTACGGATTCGGATTACTGTAGTATGATTATATGGATTGTAATTTGTAATCCCGGATTATGGATTACGGAATGCACATACAATTTGTCCTGACAAATCATTATACAGGAGAAAATCCATGCAAAAATATTTCAAATATGCTGTTAGATTTCGAAAATACAAGTCTTACACAGTTTTTGAATATAAATTGTTTTTGCCAAAACGATTATGCTTTTTCTGCTTTTAAAAATTATGCTTTTTACAGACTCATTATGCTTTTAAAATTTTACAAAAGGTACTGATTACATATGCGGTTTTTAACTTCTAAAAATGTTAAAGGGTCAAAAAGGGTGAATTTTAGAGCATTATGGCTACAAATTTTCGTTGTCTGGAATTCTGAGAAAGTTTTACTCATTAAATTAGCAACAAAAACGAGAGAAAAAAGAATTAATATCACCTATATTCAGTCAGAAATTTTACTTTAAATACTTTCTCATTGAACTTGAACTCATACGGAACCCTTTCCGTTGAGGCATACAGTATCTAGTATCAAAATGCCCCATGAACTTCCATGCATAAAATTATAGGTAGATATATCCATAACTTGTTGTCCGATCACAATCCGACTTTGTTGAACAGCAAAAAAATCCCGCACCGGCAAGTATTTTTGTCTTGCTTTTATTATTTCTATAGGAAGAGGTTGGAAGATTCAGCCAATTTGTGCAGCGTATTTTCAAAATTTTTGTCAGTTTGGCTTTGAAGGAATTTTGCTTTATATATAGTTATAGTTTTTCCATTATTTTTACGTGATTTTAGTCACTATTGGTTCTTCAACGACGATATAGTACGAACGTTATTGTTTTGGAATGCATTCATATGAGTAATAAGTATCTACATGTATAACATTTGACCTTTAGAATGTGTTCTAAATTTTTAAATGGTGAATTACCGAATTTTCTTCCCACAACGGGCACATTTCCAGACGTAGGCATTGCCCAAAGGTGTCCAGGTGGAGCCGGGGAATTCATTACCGTCATTTTCATTGATTAAATAGCACATTTTTTTCACCATTAAAAGGGCATGGACACAAATAAATTTTGAGGCTGTTGTAATCCCTTCAGTGGGCAAAATTTCTCTCGGGTTCCTGTTGCCATGATAAACGAAGCTTGACATGAAGGTCAAAGCACTGGAAAGCAATTAATTTATTATTATAAATAAATCAAATAAATATATTTTTCGTATTTTAGTTTTATAACACAATACACAAGTCACGAGACACGACCACACGACACGATGAATATGAATAATGAATAATTAATCCGGAATCCCCGACAGATTAATGATTTAAATTCCAAATTTAATTATAAATTAATTAAATAATTAATTAAATTAAATTAATAAATTAATATTGATTGTCCTTTTGCTTTTCTCAAATCGTTAATAATAATGTTGACCGGTGACATGAAGTTAATCTCGTTTGACTGTTTATTTCTTGAGCCTCACTTTTAGTTTTTATGTATAACTGTCAACTGTGCAAATGTGTAAAACCTATTGGGTACAGAAGCACTGAACTAAGCTTGAAGGAAACCCCTAGCCTCAATCTATTTGAAGAACATAATAATCGGAAAAATCGGACGCAAGAGGGAGAGGAAAGTAAGAAATCGGGATTCCCTAGAAATTCCATATCGCATTTAATATCCTGTGTCTGTGTAGAATAAACTAAAAAATTAAATGACGACTCGTCATTTAATCATTGAGGAGTGAAGCTGCTGCTCCATGTAATGAAATTTGTCGTACTCACTTTAGAAATAAAATCACACACAAAGTGCTATAATACTATAATTAAAATAGCCAGACAGAGACCTTTTAAAGACGAATTTAGTCACGGGAAAAAAAATTTGCACACCAACTGCATTATTCTGTTTATACCCAGAGACAAGACAAAAGGGTGCATGCATGGTGTTTGTTGTCCCATATTAAAACGTAGGCAAAAACAAAGGACAAGGCCATAATGCTCATATACATGTGCCCCTTCCTTGCTTCATTTGATTGCCTCATTGCAGTGAATTAAATTGAGAACAAACTAGAACTAACAGCTATAACTATAAACTATGTACATATAATACAAAAAAAAGTTCACCCGTGTAAAGTCATGCCAGAAGTGAGACGAGGGTGGAGGAGGAAAACCACAATTTATTTGATTATAACCCTTTTCTAGGTATATTTTAAGAATGCACACATCTCATGTCTTTCTGTGGGTGTGGGTTACAATATTCACTAGCCTCATTACGGGCCTTCTCTATAAGAATGTGAATAACTAAAGTTTTTGGCGTCAACTGCCTGCCGTGTGAACTTTAAATACGTAAATGGGTCCCAAGAAATATGTTTCCCTCATCCAAAACCATTTGCAATTGGGCAGGAAATTAGAAATATGTATTTTGTATCGGATATTGGGGCCCCACGAAACTCCCGTCCCAATCCGACAACAATTGAACAAGTTACTAAGGTGGGTTTTTAGCAAGTTTGAAAATCCACAATTTTTCACAACATCCAAAATCGACCTTCTGGATTTCGCCCCCAGGATTAAATGACAGAACAAAATTAAAAACTTTTTTTTCAAAAGCTAGTATGTGTATGGAACCTAAAAAGGGTTGTTATTATTTTCAAAAGAATCATTTCGTTTAAAAAATTGGGATTTCTAATTTTTTAGATGATTATCACAATATTTAAAGGTATTTAGGGATTGCGTTGTTTTTCCGTGTCAAAGGTCAACCAAGGAATGAAGGGTTTCTGACCCAATCAGAGTAATATGTCGTCACAATTTCTGCATCTTTATAGGTCCTCAGAAAGTGTGTAATGCTATTTATGGGATAAACGATTAAGCAAAAAAATTTCATTTGCAACTTTGTCAGAGTTGTGCAAAAAATGTTATTTAAATTTTTGTATCCCCCAAAAAGTATAATGCTTAATGTTTGCTGTGCTATTAAATTTTCCATCGAAGCTGCCATTTTTGCCAAGAAACCCTTAACTTTCCCAATTAAGACAAGAACTACAACGTACATTTTTTTGGCTCCCGTCAGAACATCATTTTGGTCGAAAACAATAATTTTGTTACAATGAAATTTGTCCTAATATGATCAATTTCTATCGAATCGGGATGGGTTAAAGGCAGGTTGCGAAATATATCTTGGGACCCTTCCATATCCTTTGCACTTCGTATTTTCGTATAGATGACATACAAAATTATCGTCATTGTTCCATCCCCGTCGTGCTAATACACGCACGGAACTCTTTCACATGGCATGATGGCATGGATATTATGAATGTAAGTACCGGTATAATTACGCGACGTAATTGGTCCTATTCAACACTAATTAGAGCTGGCTTTTTAATTTGGAGGAGATACCCACTAATTTGACACGCTCTTTTCACTACAGGTTAACCCATAAAAGTTGAATCTTTTTCTACCGTTTGAAATTGACATTTCTCGGCATTCTTGGGCTTTTTTTAATCCTTTCGTTCCACCTTTCCACCCAAAATAAACTCGAGCCCCAATGAGAATTGAAGGTGGACCTCAGCCTCCGAAAGGGAAGATGAAGCGGAAGAAGGCGAGGAAGGTAGCGCCGGATGACGATATTGATTTAGGTAATAAACAGGTAATTTGTTGAAAAAATTAATAATTTATATTCCATCGGCCTGTATAAAACAGTATCCTCCACAACTCCATACATTCTTGATTCACTTTGCCCCAAATGCTGCATTTGCGTTAGATACTTTTTTTTTGGCCTTTTTTGGGGGGGGGGGCTTTTTTTATTTGTAGTAGAATTGTTCATGGTTTTTCAATGGTGAATAATGTAGAAGGGGTGCCACCGGAATCCTGTGCAGATCGCTACATCTTCATGCCGGTTTTGGTGTGTCAGAGGACGAAGGAGCATTTTGAGAATAAGAAGAACTACATCCGCTCTTTCTGGATGAGTAAGAGGAAGGGTTGGAAGGCTCGGATTGAGGATTTTGTGGAGAGCGTCATGCTCCATCCCGATCATTTCAAGCTCCCCTTCGAAAATATTCATTTCCCCTCTAAAGATGGGGTAATTCTCAACGGTTTCTTGGTGGCTATGGATCCCGGGAAAAATTACATCCCCACCATCATCCTCTTTCATGGGAATGCCGGGAATATTGGGGACAAGTACGTGTTGTCAATTGTTTTTTCTCCTCCATAAATTTTTCTTTTTACCTGACTATGTATGCTTTTATAAATTATACATATAGGTATGTATGTCTATATCAATACTTAATTCTATAATAGAAAAACAATGAAAGATTATAAATTAAAAATGCCCTCTTTCATGCGTCAGGTACATTTGATCATCTCCAAATATGCTTTGATACTCCAGCTGATCGTCTCCTTTTCTCTCGCAAATCCACAAAATGATCTTGTAGAAAGCGACAATTTATAAATACGCGTACATTCAATTTATAATTGTTTTTTTTTGTTTTTTTAGCGCTCCATAAATTAATAAATATTAATTTATCTCCAGAAATTAAGGGTTCCAAGAAAAGGTATACCCCCTAAACAATATGATGCAACAATGCTGTAAAGTAGACAGGGCATGTTTCCCATACAGAAATGCATTGTGGATCTAAGAAAAAAAATTCATCCCGATCCGACCAACAATGGCCGAGTTATGGCGGTTTTTTCAAAACAAATTTGAAATTTCCCTTTTCGATCAAATTACTTTTTTGTTTCTGTCTTTAGGGACAAAGCTTTTAATGTTCTCCCAACCGTGCAAAATGGGGCAAATGTGTTTTCCAAGCAGAATTTTATTGTGAATCTAGAAAAAATATACCTATTACTATCGAACATGAATTGGCCAAATTACGGCGAGTTTTACGCGCCAATTTCGCTATAGAGAATAGAAATTTCTATCTAACAATTGGAGAAAGTTTTGAGGGGAGCATTTTCTGTCACCGTTATAGAAACAAAACCGTTATAAGGGAGCCCGTTATAAAGAGAGTCGACCGTAAATTTATTGATGTCTAATCTGCCTACTGTAAATCTATTCATTGCATGTTACACGGGCGAAAAAAAAAGTCCCAGATAATTGCTTCATAATTGAGCCACGTGGTTTTCACCGAAATTTTATGTAATAGAAATGCGTGCCAATAAAGCTGTAATTTACTACAATATATTAATTTTGGAATACGAATTAGAGAGGAGTATAGGAGATTGATAAAGGGTAATTTAGAGCCACGTGCAGATGATTAAATGGACTTTACCCTCCATGTAATTACATAACGTAGTTCAAAATCCTTTTAAAAGGCAATGTCGTTGACATGTGCTTCCTTTTATGCGAAATATGAGTGTGTCCGGATTCGGATCTAATCCTCCTTTCATGGAATGTTGATTCTATATGGAAATTTAATCTAAAACCACTTTATTTTGCAGCCTCCCGTGGGTTACTGCCATGTTTGATGAGATTTTGTGCAACATTTTCCTATTTGATTATCGCGGCTATGGCTACTCCGAGGTATTCTCATTATTTCTGTCTTTCCAGTCTTTCTCTCCAGAGTCCTGTGAGTTGTAAATTAGAAACAATTTCCGCTGTAGCTATATCTGTCCGTCCAGGAAATTTGGCAGAATTAATTTCACAAATGATCTCTTTCATTTCTGCCCAGCTATAGGAATGTCATTACTAGGATGCCATTATTTTAATTGTAATTGTAGATGTATTGCACACATTAATACTTTAGCATAAGTCGTATCGTCATGCATTGAAATGAAAATAATTCCGAGAAAAAAGCACTGGAGCTCTGCACATTAATATGGAACTTGATTATTAAACATTGAAAGAAGTGATGTTTTTCGTTTTTTTTTTGGAATTAGTATTCATATTTTTAACTCGATTCAGAAATTCAGAATCAAAATTCTCTTTTTGTGTTGGTAAATGTAAGTTAATACCAATTTTGAATTTTTTAATTTAAAAATATTTTCATTGCTCTACCTTTGCAGTTTTTTTTTATTAAATTAAATTTATTCGGTTCCCGAATATTGACATATTCCTCCGTTTCTGTGACTAATAAGTCTCATAAAAAATCCGTTCCATGATTACGATTTTTTAGTCATGTCAGTACTGCTTTCCCCAAAATATATTGCAACAAACTGAAAAAACTCTCTTTCTGCAACTTTCTCTGAGAACTATGTAATTCGTCTAAAATTTGAAGGGGCGCATTTTTGAAAAATTGCTTTTTAATCTTCGGGCATTGAACTTGGAAGTTGTGCGGATTCCTCAAATGAATATAGATTCTATGTTATACTGATAGCAAAAAAGCATTGATGTTTGCGGCTTTATAAACTAATTAAAAATAAAATACAGGGGAAACCCAGTGAGCATGGGGCGTATTTGGATGCCCAAGCAGCTTTTGATTACGTGTACAACCGGCCGGATCTCAACCCGAGGTACATCATTCTGCATGGACAATCTATTGGTAATTGGAGCCAAGTATCCAAGCTTATTACTAAATTCATTTCCTACACGCTTCGATTGAAGTACTTCACTCAACTTAATTATCAATATATAATTTCATGAGTAATGGATCTCATCTTTCTCTCTCTTGTACTGTGTTTTTCCGGAGGTGGTGCCATAGCCTTGGATTTGGCGGTGCGGAAAAATTACAAATCCCGGGTAGCGGGATTAATTATCGAGAATACTTTCACGTCCCTCAGTGCTCTCCTCCATCAATATTCCGTTCATCCCTGTCTCCGACCCTTTCGGATTCTATTCAAACTCCTCAAAATTAAACACAAAGTATACATTTTACAATCATTATTAATTTTAACCCTTTTTAACCTTAAACTTTAACAGTTTCTCCCAACCGAAAAAGAGTTTCATGTGAATTTGAATTCAATTTGCTCAGACCACTTTAATTTATAATGTGCCAGGGTTGTAAAATTATAAATTTCCCGCATTTGTTTGTTTTGTCTCTGCGTAAAAAAATCCGTAGAAGAAATTTTTGAGGAAACACATAAAAATAAAACATTTCCATGTACATGAAAGCTGCCTATACTAAAAATTTCTTGGACCCTAAATTAAATATGATAGTCTCCGTTCCGCGTGGATGCTAACGTTTACCAATATAATCCCGCAACCCTGCAAGCAATGGGACTACGTACAGGTGTATAAATATAAGTTTATGCGGGTATATATAAGGATCCCGGACTTTCTTTTCTTGTAAATTGAACATTTTTTTGCTTTTACGCAGAAAAGGAAATATAATAAAGTAAAAACCTATGTTGAAGTTGAAATCTTTTGACCATGTCGATAGTCCTGAGTCTGGGAAGACAAAATATTTTTATTCCCCTGAAACAGATTGGTCCATTTCCCTGAAAGAAAATGTTGTATTTCCCTGAAAATTCTTTCAACAATTTCCCTGAAGCATGTTTTTTTCAATTCCCCGAAATTTTTAGCAATATCCCCAAAATTTTGCTTAGCAACATTCCTAAAATTTTTTTTGGCCATATCCTCGAAATGTTTTTAGCAATATCCCGGAAAATATTTCAGCGGCTTCCTAAAATTGGTTTGTTTTTTCGGGAAATCACCTTAGAAAATTGTTCTTAAAAACAATTTTAATTTCTTCCGAAATTGCTGTTTTTAGCAATTTCCCTGTCTTCACGTCAGATTTGATCCTTTTCCCTGATATTTTCTCGCTTTCCGTGGGCTCGGCAGGCCTACAAATTTTACAACCCTATAAATGTCCTTTGTGATTTTATCTAGGAAAAACTTGATTGTAATCACAATTAGCAACCATTGCTAATCACACAACACTCGTGCTCGCCAGTTACAAGTTACAATTGTGAGTTCAATTTAAAATTGATTGCGGAAGTTCCCCTCCAATTACGAATATGATCATTTGAAGCTTGATTAAACAAACTTGAAAATTCATAATTGTTTCAGTTTAGTGTTTCATTTAGAACTTTGTTCAAATAATAATGTAACTGATTTGAGATACGATTTTAGGTTCAGAATGAAGTATATACTTAATTAATAAGGAACTAAAATAAAAAAAATCATGTTTCCGAAAATTTATTTTCTCTATAATAGTTCCGAAATTCGGCCAAGATCCCCCACGTGATCTGTCCCGTCCTGGTCATCTCCTCCCTCAAGGATTCCGTCATCCCACCCTCTCACTCCGCCTACCTCTTCTGGAAATGTGAGTATCCCAAGAAGCAAATGTACGTGGATGCGGAAGGGGAGCACATGAATGCCTACTTGAAGGATACTTACTACATCGAAATCGCCAAATTCCTCATCGATGTCATCGTGGATGAGAAGGAAAAACATCATCATCCTTACTCCCTCGTCGTTCGGAAGTCAAGGCAGACAGCCAAATCGGCAGCTACCAGGACAAGTCCGCCTCCGAGGCAAGACAATAAGAGCCAGCAAACATAGAGATTAATATCCCGGAATTATCCACATCGTGATCCTAGTAGAAGGCTTAACCCTTTATGTACATACATTCTACCAGTTGTTTTACATTTTAAGAAATGCATTTTTATATCTTTTTGTTGGACTCTGACGTCACATCCGCAGAATCGTGATAGGATTATTTAATTGCATACATACAATAAAATATACTGTACATATACAGTGGAGTCTCTCTATAACAAGTCTCTTTGTATCAACATTTCCCTATAACAAAATTATTTTTTCTGCCCTTCTTACATGCAAGGGGCATATTTTATATTCTATATAGCAACATTAACCAGTAATAATATTTTTCACTCTTCACTTCAGTGTTATTAGAGAGAGACTCCACTGTAGATACATTGATTTGCGTATTTATGTAAGTATTTACTTATGTATGTATGTACCAGTCTCAATCACGGTCATGTGTGTATATAAAATATAATTGTGCTGAAATTGAGAAGTATTAAAACAATATTAAAACGATATTTATGCACGCATTACAGCATTACATATTACGTGTTCACAAAAGGACGTTATATATCTAGGATGGCAAAAGCAAATGAGATTTGCAGGGTATGCCATAATAAAAAGGACACTACAAAAGAACTACAGGAAGCTTAACCACAAAAAAGGGAGCAGTATTTTGGGCACGGCTGATTAGATTTGAAAACAAGAACGAAAAATTATTAAATTCATCTGCGCCTCCAAGTCACCTTCTCAGTTGCTGATTGACCGTGACATTGGTGGTAGTCAATATGCCTGTTATTAATCTCGTGTAATTTTTATACATTTTATTTTTTTATAAAAAAATTAATTTACACAATTATACATATATTTCTAAATTCTAATTTTACATTATTTTTTACATAATTATATGCACATATATTTTTTTAATTCTAATTTTACATTATTTTTTACATAATTATATGCACATATTTTTTTTTAATTCTAATTTTACATTATTTTTTACATAATTATATGCACATATTTTTTTTGAATTATAATTTTACATTAATTTTTACGTAATTATACATATACATATATTAATATTTTTTTAAATATATTATTTTTACATTCATTTTTACGTAATTAAAAATACATATATTTTTTAATTCTAATTTTGCATTAATTTTTACATAATTATATATATTTTTTAAATACTAATTTTTACTCTGTGAAAATGTGTCAGAGTTCATCCGAAGCACGACCCCTTTATGCCCATGTCCTGGGAGACCTGGGAGCTCCTCATCTCGGGTCTCCGAAACGTCCAATATATTGCCTTGAAGAAGCTCACCCCGGAATTGAGGAATAGAATGGAGGGTCCAGGGGTTGACCGTGAAGGTGAAGAACCTCGGAAGGTCTACCGAAAACACCGGAAGACAAGTCATAAAATCACGGCCATTTATTACATTGATGGAGCGGGTAAGGGTATACATAATTTCCTATAAAAAACCCATTTGAATTGTATAACCAGAAAGCCAGTCAGCAAAATTTTCCATCCGAAAACCGGTAATAATAATCTGCATCAACGTTTTGCATTGTATATAGGAGTGAGATAGTGAGTAGCTTTTGTATAATAAATTAATATTTCATACACCCTGGAATTTACCGTCTTCTCCAGTTTTCATTGAAGTGTGTAATGCAAGCTGTTTATTGTTTTCTCCAGGTCCTGGAAATTTCCCTCCCATCTCCGCCGTCCTCCCTTTCATCAACGAAATCAAATCCTGGGGCTTCGACCTCGTACACATGAGCTGTCCAGCTTTGGATCAATTCTCATATTGTGTTTTCCGGAAAAATTAAAATTGTGACGCACAATTCCAACAACATTCTGTTTGAGTACAAAATGTTCTTCGCAACAGTATAAGACTCAACATAAACAATCGAATTAATTCAAGTGCAATTTATACAGACATTGTATCATTGTATGTATACAAATAGGATTTTATGTCAGTCTGTCTAGAAATCACTTGCGCAATTAATAAAAACATAGCCAGACAAAGTTATGCTGAGAATGAAAGCCTTTGTAAGTAAGTGTTTTGATACCCGGGCAAAATAAAAAGTCAGTTGTTTCGTTTATACAGTATGTTTCCCGGAAAACGCAACCGGCTCAACTGCTTATAACTTCTCTACAACAAGGCGTAGACAAGAGACTTCTAGCTCGTTGGAATGCTAAGAAGTCAAACTATCAGAATTGATAAGTATTTTGATTACAAATCTTTCCGTATAAAAGTTATGGAATGTGAAACGCGTCAAAAAAATCACGTATTAAGTATATATGGGCGCTAACAAATCAAAAAATATCGTTAGCTATTGTAAATATTTAATAAATATATTTTTATGAATATTATGTAATAAATATTCAACACAACCTTTGAAGAATTGTGAAGAACTGTGTCAAGGAAATTTTCGCAAATAATCTAGTGGCGCGGAAACTCTTAAAAGCAAAACGAAATTGTTTTTAGTCAAGGGCACTTAATTTTCTCTGAATACTTTTTTAACTATCAATTTCAATTTCACAAGGACCTTCCTAATAGAGCAAAGGATCTGAACAATTAAAACTTTTTACACTAACTTACGTTCAAGTTTTGTTAGTTCTAATTGAAAATTAAAAAGTTTTTGTGTATACACACAAAAAAAAAACGTTTTATAAAACTTTCACATAAAAGTTCAAATTTGCGGCCCATAAAAAGTTGGAACAAGAAGAATAAGTGAAAAACCAGAAATAAAAACGAACATTTTCATTTAGATTCCAAAAATATCGGAAAAGTTAACATTACAGTGGAAGAAAATCCTCCAAAGCAATGTAATTTCATTAACGGTATGATTTTGATTTGTTTACTCCCATTTATTAACATGTGATTTTTTTCATGCGTTTCGCATCCCATAATTTTTAATCGGAACGATTTGTAATCCAATCAAAATACTTATCAATTCTGAAAGCTTGACTTTTTAGCATTCCAACGAGCTAGTGAACTCTTGTCTGCGCCTTGTTGTAGAGAAGTTATAAGCAGTTGAGCCGGTTGCGTTTTCCGGGAAACATTCGGTGTACGAGCGTGCTACAGCAAAAACGGAGATTGCAGCTTTTTTGGGGCAAACATCCGTCACGGGCTCACGGGAGACCTTGAGGATGGGAAAATTCCACGGGGAAATCGGATAGTACTTTATCAAGGTTCACTTACTCCGGAAAAAAGTTCTGCATTTACTATTAATTAAGAACTTCCTATCCTTACAGGTGGTAGCATGAGCACAAAAAAAGTTATATAAAGGTAAGAGTTCCGCATCGGTTACTTTATTCTCCTTTTAAACCGGACTTTACGTCACATTTTCGAATGGGTATTACTATATAGAGAAAATTTGGACTTCGTCGAGAAACCTAGTTGAAACAATAGCAATGATCGTTTGTTTAATCAAGTATCGAGTTCCAAATCGCCATACTCGTAGGTAATTTGAGCATGTACTCTAGCAATGAATTCGAAATTGAATCAATTGAAACTCGAGAATATAATTGCGCTTGCAATTGTGTTCTGGCAATCACGTTTTTTCTAGATACGATGACGAAGGACATTGTATGCCAGCAAAAACAGTCGATTTCGAACGTACCGTCGACTCTCTTTATAACGAGCTCCGTTATAACGGCTTTGTACTTATAACGCTGGCACAAAATGCTCCCCTCAAAAACTTTCTTCAATTACTAAATAGAAATTTTTATTCTCTTTAAACGGTTTTTAGTCATAACGGGAAAAATTTGTTGATTTAAGGGAAACCGTTACAGAGAGAGTTGCTTGTAATTGGAAGCAGTTGCATATAAGCAAAAAGTTAAAATTTACTACATTACGGTGGAGTCTCTATATAACATGTCTCTTTATAACCACATTTCTCCATAACAACAGTATTTTTCCAGCCCTTCGTACATGTACATATAGTGCATATATATAATGTTCTATATATAACAACTTATATAAAAACTATATATAAAAATAAAGTGGCCTGGCATAAACCACTCTATAAAACTTGTTTCAATAGAATTTTTTGGTTTCAACAAGAAACAAACTCGTAATTCAACGTTGTTCAAAATGAAAGCTCCGAACTCTACAGTATAAATAAATGGGTATAGCTAATCAGTTTGTTGAATTTTGAACAACCTGAAATGGCCAAACGCGAATTTCTATTAAAAAAAATTTGAAATGGAACTTGAACCCGTAAGGAACTCTAACCTCAAGTGTTTCAGGAAAGATGTATGTGTGTACATAATATATACATATGTGTATACAGTATTACATATTATTATTATATACAATATATAGTACATATATTGTATGTAGCATGTGTTCCAAAAAAATCTGTACTTGACATTTTAGCTTGAGCCCAGCACGTGTTTGAGAGCGGAAGAGAAATTAATTAATGGCTCCCACGAATGGACCAGGCTTTTATAAAATACAATATTACCTTTTTTAGCAGGCTTGTCTCCTTTGATAATGGCAAGCCACCCGCGGCGATTTTTTTTAATTTGCTCAAAGAGCAAACTTACACGTTTACGAACATAAACTCAAATCTCAATTCGCAGGGATTATAGAAATGCCCAAATTCGTACACATGTAGGCTTTGCAGGCATTTCAACAAGGAATGAAACCGGAAGAGGGAACATTTTTCAAGATTATAACGTTGGGATGGGTTGAAAAAATATTTTTTTTTGAGGTTTTATACAATCAATAGCTACTAGCAACATTCCCGGAGAGATTAAAAGAAGAGGGCAAATATCCATGTTATTGATCAAGGGATAAGCAAACAGTTTAATTTTTTTCCAGAGATCAAATTACAATCTGTATCTATATTTTCTGTATGCAATCAGGCAATCATCTCATCTCCTTCACTCTATGTGAAATACCTGTGGAAGTCTGGAATTCAAAAAGTACATTATAAAAGATATCCCGGAAGAGATTTGCCATTTATTCCGATTCCCTACGCCAATAAGTATATACATATACATGTGTATGCATATATACGGGAAGTATGAGAGCAATATGGATTTTCGGATGGGAAGAAATTCCTGCGGGTTTTTCCCATTTTCGGCTTTATTATTTCGCTTTTATAGAGTGGTTTATTCCATGCCAGATGCGTATTGGATTTAGCAACGAAATGCAGTTAATTACGAAAGTTGCTCTCATTCCACGAGTTTTAGACCGTTCTATTGCCATAACAAGAGTACATGGTTTACGTGGAATTCTTATACTAAATATAGAATAGGATACAGGATGCCTTTGAAGTCCTTTCACCGTCTCTTATGAACGTATCGGATCATTTCCAGGGAAAGGAATCGGAAAAATAAAACTCGGGCATTAATACCATACATTTTCACATTTAAAATTTAGATGTTCTGATTCCAACGTGTAATCATAAAGGGATCAAACGGACTTATATTTCATTATTTCTTGAATGTTATTTTTGTATAATAATTCTAATATAATAATAATAAAGCCACTTGGAGGTCATAAATAACATGTTTAAAGCTATACCAGCCTTTCAACGTTTTTAGACATTTAAATGCGCTCCAATAGTTTTTTTTTTAACATTTTGATCGGAATGTTATAACTGAATCAGAATTTCGATTTTTTTTTTTTTTGAAGTAATTTTTTGGGTTAATTAATGTTCAAAATCATGTTGTTGGATTCCCAAATCTTATTCAGAGAAAAAGAATTCTGATTTTCGGATTTATTTATAAATAAATATAAATAGTACTATTATAATGATAGTCTGTTTCAACTATAAATGCCGAATTCTAATAATATTTTATTAGTTTTTTTTAACATTTTTCGAATCCTTACAAAAACAATTCCGATTCTCTTCCCTGCATTATACCAGTGAAGGACGTCATGGGGCAGGAGGATAAAGACTGTACTGATTTACTGATAAAACATTCGTATGTTACACGGCCCCAGCAAAGTCAAAGTAAGGTTCTTGCGAAATAGTTTCACGGATTTCCTAAGAATTGGCAGAAAAAGCTAGTTATATGTTATTTGTTACAGTGAAGTGAAGTGAAAGTAAACAGAGGTTCTGAGCTAGAAGATTAGGATGGGGAAAACCTGGACACAAAAGAAGTTCAAGATCAGTAAATCCTCTCCAGTGGTCTTTGTTTCTCCAGCACAATAAACAAACAGCCGGAAGAAAGGAAATGGGAACAATTCCACCAAATTGCGCATTTTTCCTTTAAGAACAGCTCTAAATGTAATAATTGCCTCACCTACAGTAATGATAATATTAAGAATGAGAATATTATCCAGGCTTTGTCTCCAGGGACATTATACGAAAAGAATCCCCACAAAAACATTTTGGCAGACACGGAACAAGTAAATATTTTCGAATGGAGTCAACCAACAGACTGTAACAAACACTTTATTATTTATAAAGAATTTCGTCATCCCATTTCTTTCCCCCAAAAGCCCCTTAAGCTATATTCCAAAATGTTTTCTAAAGAACTAAAAAAAACATCAATCATGTCATTTCGAAGAAATTCAAATTCCTGAAACTTTTTGACCAACAGAAATACGCCTCCGAAGAGCTCCTACACTGGAACAATGGGAATAATTTTACATTTCAGAAAATTAAAACAAAGAATCAAGCAGCAACCATTTCATTCCTAAACAAAAGTAAAAGTCTACATTACACTTTTCCAACTAACGGGGCTCGACCCAGGACATAATACGTTTGACGTAAATTATAACAAACCTTGGAGTCGTACATAGCCTTTCAAGAAAATTAGAAGTAAAACTAGGACTAAAAAGATTTGCTGCTCTAAAAACAAGTTCAAGTTTCATATAAAGAAATAAAATTACAAAACAACAAGGAAATACAGACTTTGAGTAACTGTATAATACCCATTTATCATCTCAATTTTTGAATTTTTGAACTCTTTTTGAGGTCTTTCGGGAGACTTGTTATGTACAGGGATTTCTGATGTGGAAATTACTACCTTTGAACTTGGACCGGGTCAACGGCTCTGGAGCTTCTTCCAGGTGGAGTCACCCAAAGCTCGTTTGAAATGATCATCAACTATGAAAAAAAAACAAAACAAAAAAATCAGTTACTCAACACAATCAATCAAATCAACGAACACAACTGATCTTAACGAACACAATCAATCAAATCAACGAACACAACTAATCTTTTAACGAACACAATCAATCATATGAAAGAACACAACTGATCTTTTAACGAACACAATCAATCAAATCAACGAACACAACTGATCTTTTAACGAACACAATCAATCTATAATCTTAATGATCACAATCAACCAAAAAACCGAACATATCAATCAAGCAATTGATCCCTGAACAGAAAACACAATAACCGTTTCTTTTAGCTTAAGTTCAATTTGCGAGTATAAACAGCACCAATTTCAATTTCAACTTTTCAAACATGTTTAACTAAATCTTCGTGCTTGATGATTTGAGTTGTTCAAAAATACTAAATACTATATAATTGATTAACTATATACAAGTTCATTCAAATGGCCGAAATCGGAGTTCCGACTCTTAACTCGCTCCGAAATAGCTGTTCAAACGAGTTCGAATTTTGTCCGAATGCGGGTCCGCAAATTCTTCAATTTCAAGTATGATTTCATGTTCGTAATGAAATGGAAGTAACCGATATGGAACTTTACATACAATTGAATTACAAAACTCATTTCAAATTTTTCAATTAATGCATAACAAAAGAAAAAAAACCGTGCTTTCTACCTGTCTCGTCCCAAATGGTAGACACTGCTTTCTCAGTATTCTCAGAAATATTTTTAACAACGGAATTCGTACTGGAAGGCTGCTCCCACCTCGGGGCTTGCTTCACCGGTCGTTTGCCCCGGTTCAATGGAGTGGGCGAAGGAGCACCTGGACACGCCTGGCTGGAACACACCCGGCTGGAAATCTTTTTCCCGGCTCCGGGGACATTTTTTCTCTGTTTTTCATTTACTGTCAAGGAGCACAAGAAAAACAACTGTGATGATATCAGAGAGTGACAGACAAGGGCCACAGAGAGAGACAGAGATAGACAAAGAGAGACAGAGATGAAGAGAGAGAGAGAGAGAGAGAGAGACGGAGACGAAGAGAGACAAAGAGGGAGAGGAAGAGAGAGACAGAGACAGACAGAGACGGAGAGGAAGCGAGAGGGAGAGGAAGAGAGAGACAGAGACAGACAGAGACGGAGAGGAAGCGAGAGAGAGACGGGGAGAAAAGAGAAATACAGAGATAAACAAAGAGAGTGAGAGAGAGGAAGAAAGAGCGACGGAAAGGAAGAGAGAGACGGAGATAGACAAAGAGAGAGACAGAAGAAGCAAGAGAGAGCGCGCGGAAGAGAGAGACAAATAGGAAGAGACAGCGATACACATAAGGGCCACAAAGAGAGACAAAGGCAAAAAGAGAGGAAGAGAGAGAGAGAGAGAGAGAGAGAGAGAGAGAGACAGAGAGCGAGAGAGAGAGAGAGACGGAGAGGCAGAGAGAGACAGCGGGAGAGAGAAAGAGCGGAAGAGAGTGAGACAAATAGGAAGAAACAGCGACACACATAAGGGCCACAGAGAAAGACAGAGAAAGGCAAAGAGAGAGGAGAAGCGAGAGAGACAGAGATAGACAAAGACAGAGAGAGAGAGAGAGAGAGAGAAAGAGAAAGAG
>JAQGBT010000330.1:0-57963 GCA_034698585.1 Disparrhopalites patrizii
TATATTTATTCTCTCTTCTCTTTCCCTTCTCAGATTATATTTATTCTCTCTTCTCTTTCCCTTCTCAGATTATATTTCTTCTCTCTCTCTCTGTCTCTTTCTTTTCCTTCTTTTGTCACTTTCCGTCTCTCTTTTCATTCTTTGACCATCTCTCTTCTTCTTTCTCTTTTCCTTCTCTGATTATCGTTTTTCTTCTTTCTTTCTCTTTCTTCACTGATTATCTCTCTTTCCTTTCTCCCACTTTGTATCTCTATTGTCTTCTCTATTTCTCTCATTGACTCTGTCCTTGTCTCTCCATTTCTCATTTTTGCTTATCTTTCTGTTTTCCCCTCTGTGTCACCTTTTCCACCTGCCCCTTTCTCCATCCCTACCATCCTTTTTTCCATCTGTCTCTCTCTACCTTTTTGTATGTAGAAAATGAGAAACTATGTAGTCGAATGCTAGGCATCTCTTTCATCAATGTCCTTTTTCTGCATTTACACACATGCATGACATGTCTACTCTTGAAAAGTCGAATGATAGGAAAGTGACAAAGATTGCTTGTACTCATTTGCCTTGCCATTGCCACTGCCTTCGGTGCAGTACTTGCAGTGTCAAACTCTTGTGCGATGACAACAAATGAGACAAATTAGACCATGACATTTTTATCATCTTGTCAATATACATTTCTACGCAAAAAAATGTATGTGTTTTCAGCCCACCTTTTAACTCCTGGTGCACTTGAAGCCGATACAAAAATAATCGTGGGATGAGTCTCGGCACCACTTATGACGATTAGGATGAAAATGTACAATTAATACCATTTTCTAACAATAACAAAATTGATTAGTTACTACAGCTTGTATTTGTTGTTATTTTGGAATTGTCATTTTTGATAGGAAAGAAAGGGTAAAAATTTCATTCAGAAATTACGCTTTAGTGCATTATTTTTTTGATAATGATATTTCCCCTCTTTACTAATCACCTGCTCGTCCTAATTTAAACTTAGACGTACCTAACTTGATATAATTTTCAAGGGGTATTTTGTCATTTTCAATTAAAATGGTCAAATAAATATTTAAAAAAATAGCGTTAACACTATGAAAATAGATAGTAAAAAAAATTAATTTGAAAAAAAATTGACCGAAAAACAATTTTATTTGTAATTCATAAAATGCAATATTACCCACTACGAAATTATTTTTGCTAAAAATAAAAAAAAAAGGAAAAAATCAAATGAAAATAATTATCCTTGCTTCTGTCACATTTTTACACCTAAAAAAATGTAATTGTATAATTTAAAATTTGTCAAATATTCCCCTCCCCCCAAAAAAGTAAAATTCTACAACTAAAAAAAGTAAAAGTGTCCAAATGGGGGTAAATTGAGGAAGATCCCAATAAAAAAAAAAATTACAATCCAAGTCACGACATTTACAGTGAGACATAATAATAATCCCATAATACAAAGTAGTCCACGGCAAAGAAGAGGAACATGGGGAGAGTTAATATGTTGATTGTATTCACGTAATAATAACAATAACAAAACAACAACAAGGAGAGCACTACTGTATTATCACTATTATTCTGACTTAGCTTTGAAAAAAAAAAACCTACGACTAAACGAGAGAGAATCTTACGGCATTCACATTCACACAGATCTAGGTATATAGTTTAAATACTTCCACATTAGTGTGCTCATTTCTGTGTTCCGTACTCAATTCTCCTCCCTTAATATGTACATTTTGTGATGGTGAGGGAGAGAGACATAGTGAAAGAGAGAGACAGAGAGAGCGAGAGAGTGAAAGAGAGAGAGAGAGAGGAGAGGAGACAGGAATGAGACGTTCATACACACATTCACATATGAAAAGGTAAGTAAGAACATGATTAAAAACCATATCTGTAGTCTCTAATATTTTTCACTCTCTTGCTATAACCATTTCCTAGTTGGGGAGAGAGAGAGACACATAGGGAGGCGGAATACGTTGGAGGAGATTGAATAGAGAGAGACAGAGAGAGTAAAAACCAAAGTAGTATCCTGTGCATATTCTCTAACATGGGATTTCATACTATTAAAGGTAGGAAAAAGAGGGAAAAGGGGAGAATGTATGTGAACGACGACAACGATGATGATGATGATGTGTGTACGTGTATAGTTATATGTGAGGGGGGCAGGGAGAAAAAACGTAGGAGAGCGTGTGTTAGTTGTGAAGTAGTATAATACCACCAGTTATTACGTGAATAGGAACAGTGCTTGTAAAGTTGTGCCAGAGGAAACTTTCATATTCTCTTTTACTTCTTCTTTTTTGCTCTCCTCTCCTCTGTCGAACTCTCGCTTGTACAGCTTTTGTGTCACTATATACTCTTGTTTTTTTTCTCTTTGAATGCTCTCACTCTGACTGGTGTTGTGTGAGTTGCGTTTTTGGTTTTTAGTTGTGTGTGTGTGTCTGTCTGTTATGTGTTGAATAATATTGAAAGGGAAATCCAACTCAGTGGAACGACAGCAGTTCAAGAGGTACTACATAACTTGAGAGCATGCTACTTTTCCTCCTCTTTCCCTCTCACACTCTGTTCCTGTAACCACACATAATAGTTTTCCAGATCTTGGCATTTCCTTATATTTATATTATTACGGGAAAGAAAAAATTTATTATTATTTTTTTTTTTCGAAAATTTTTTAATTTTCATAAAGAATATTTTTGGGGATTTATTTCCATTTTTCAACCTTTTGTGAAAATTTCCAAATTTCCTTCCCTTTACATTTCTTCATAGAGGTGAGAAATAATTTTTAAAAAAAATTTGTGTGCTCTTTACAGAAAGTGAAGTCAACCGGGCATTTAACGGGACGGCTAAAAACGAGTGTTTTTAAAAAGAGACAATTTGCAAGGTGGTGGAGAATTTTTTCTTCATTGCCGTGTGGATAAAAAAAAAAGTGTTAGATTTTTAACATTTGTGAAATATTTTGAGACATTTTTCTGGGGGTGAAAATCTTCAGAGAAAAAAAAAAAACTTTGTGCGGATACAAACGGGGATTTTTTGAAGAGACCGAAAAGGGAGGCACTTCAACCCCCTTGTTTCACATTTCCCCAGAACATACTGTTATTTTTTGGGAAGGGGAAGTTTTTTGTGCGTCCGTGATATAATCCAGGAAGTGATTCTCAGGAGCTTCTTAGGAACGTACTTTCACGAGATAAATAAGGACTTTTGTATAAGAAAGTAAAACTGAAATTGCAAAAAAAAAATAACATTTTTATTTTATTTTAACTACAAAGAAAAATTTGTAGTACAGACATTGTTTTGTTTTGCGGGTTCCAAAATAAAAGTGATATTTCCCCTTGGAGCTTACGAAAAGAGAGACAAAACGTGAAGTTTATGTAACACAGAGAGGATTTTTATGGGACACGGTGATTTACACGCCAAGTAGCCAATCCTTCTACTGATTAGAGAAAGAGGGATTGTTGTGCAAAAAAAAAAAATTGGTGTGCCAGAAACGAAGAGAAGGGAGGACCTGTGTACAAGTAAAGCTTGTGTCTTGTATAGAAAGGAACCAGACGAAAAAAAAGAAAGATCACGTTTGTTGTAACTCTTTCTCATATATCTATATACATCTCAAAAATATCCTTTACGGAAGTGAATGGTTTGAACGCGCCTAAAGTGAGAGGACTCTTTAAGTCGTGCATGGGAGTTGGACTACACATTCTTTGATTTATACATTTCCCTTCATCATTTCCCTTCTCACTTGATAAATTTTTTTTCGAGAGACACCAAAAGAAAGAAAAACTTGTTCTTCTCCTCCTGTGTATTTTCCTCAAAAACATTTAGCAAATTTGACTTTTTGTCATTTTGAAAGAAAACTTACATAAAAAAATCTCTTCCTTTGGACAATAAATTTTGCTCCATTTCAAAAAACAGTGAGTGAAAAATTGAAAAGGACAAAAAGTCTAAAAAAAAAAGTGACAGTACTTTGTGTACCAAAAAAAAAAACATTGTGATTCACATCGACGTGGAATGAAGTGGAGTTCCATTTAAAAAATATTCCAAAAAAAAAAAAAACGAAGAAGACACAGTCGACGCAGATATGGCATCTCCACAAATGTATGACACAGGGTTGGAAAACCTTCGGAAAGCAGCCCTCACAGTCAAAGTCAGATCCTTTCTCAGTCAAAATGGGGAGATAGATCCGGCGGATCTTGAGAATCCCGAATTATCCCTCGATCTCCAGTCACTCATTGATGATCCTAATTTCGAGGTGGGAGAGGGTCTCTTCCCCGAACTCCTTCACAGTCACGAGAAGACGAATGGGAAGGCGGAGTACTCCCAATTGACCACAAGGAATGGGGGACAGAATGGACATGGGGTGAATGGATTCAATCGGAACCCCTTGGCCTACATGCCTCAACCCGTTCATGGTGGCTCTAGTTTTAATAATAATAATAATAATAACAATAATAATGATCCCAACATCCTCGTCAAGGAAGAGCCCATGGATCATCGTCGGATTATTGACTTCAATGCGAATGCCGTGAGCTCCACAGATCCTAACCCGTACAACAACTACTCCAACACATTGTCCAATGTCACATCACCGAGTAGCAGCAGTGGGAGTAGCCAAGGGTACAGTCCAAATGCTTACATCCACCATCACCTCACCCCCGCCACAATCCCCGCGGGGAATGATGGACTCAACGGGAAGGGCTCCCTCAGCTTCAATGGGAAGGGTCTCCATCATCATCATCACCTCTCCAGCAAGAAGGTCAAGAATGTGGACAAGGGCAGTGATGAGTACAAAAGGCGTCGGGAGAGGAATAACATTGCTGTGAGGAAGTCCCGGGAGAAGGCAAAGCTCCGCTCCCGCGAAACTGAGGAGCGGGTCAAGATCCTGGCAAAAGAAAATGATCGTCTTCAAAAGAAGATTGATCTCCTCACTGAAGAACTCACCTTCCTCCGATCATTCTTCTCCAATGTGGGGGGACTGCCCGAACAAATCCATCGGGAATTCAACAAACATCTTGAGACATTCCAGCACCATCACATTCAAAATGGCATTCAGTAAGTAGAGTTCTTTATCTTTTCCTCTTACAATTTCCTCGCACATTCTCTTGTCTCTTTAACTTTTTTAATCATCTTTTCCCCTTTCACATTTCCCATCTCTTTTATAAGCTTCCCATGTTAGCAAGGAGGGATTAAATAATAACGTTTCGAAATCATATTACATTTTGGAGGGTGAGTCTTGTTTTTTCTTCCTTTTTTTCTGGGAGCAGCAATAATACCAAAAAGTTATTAATTAACCTGAGGTAGGACTCTGGGATTTTGAGATGTTGCAAAAGGCAGGAAATGAAGGCATTCTTTCTGTCACAACAGGCCCTTTTATTCCTGTTCAAGTTCTTTCAAATGTCCATGATTATTATTCCCCGTAACAGTTCATTCAATTGAGTCTTATTATATGTCTTGGTTTTAATCATGAAAATCTCCCTTTTTTGAAAATTTCATCCCCAAAAAGAATGATTTGTAAAAAAAAAATGATGCTATGAGTTATTTGCCTCGTATACACTCATATTTTTTATTATTGTCAATAATTAAATCATCCCTCCAAAGAAAATCGTTTACATAATGTCAAAATATTTTTACTTCCGAGTTTATCTGGTTCACATCCCATTTTTTCTGCTTTTTTTTTTTTGTGGATGTTGGAAAACTCCATATTCATTCATATTCACTCCAGTATTCATATGCTGGTCCATTTTTTTGCGTTTTGTATATATAAACACCAAAAAATACAACTCTCACATCTCCCCAGAAGATAAGGTAAAATGGAATCTGTGGACTTCCCAGTAGTCATCCAGTAGTTATTATTATGTGTACATATATAAAAGCTAATAAAACTCTCCCTTGAACACGCGAGAACTAATAAAAAGTACTACTATTAGTGGTATGGGGCATTGTAATAAAATCAGGGGAGAAATTATGTATAAAGTTCTTGTTTTTTTAAATACCTCCTCACATATTTACAATTTTGATCATCAACTTCGTAAATATAGACATAATAGTAGATGTTAAAGACAAATGACCTGACAATTATTGCTTGCGCAGCGATTAGCTAAATAAAATTCTTTCCCTATCTCTCTCTCTCTCTCACATTCTCTCTCTCTCTCTTTCTCACTTACTTCTTTGCTTCTAACTTTCCCTCTGATTGACCTCCCGGTCACCGTTTTTCTGTGCTTTCAGTCTGCAGTAATTAAAATATCTCAAGAATCCTGTACTGTAATATCCTGTCCAGCTCCCCCTTAAGAAGACGTTGAAAATCAAGAAGGAAGAGACAACATGCCTGTTTGTGTGCAAAAAAAAAAAAGAAAAAAAAAGAAAGGAGAAGAAGAAGACAAAAAAAAAAGAAGAAAAAGAAAACAAGGATGCTCTCGAAAGATGATGGGTGTGCGTGCGGTAACTTCAACTACTTCCAATTCTGCTTCTACAGCTACCATAAAACTTCCTTCCGAATTCCTTCTGTACCGAGCGGGGTAGGACGAGATGACTTCTAAATAGACGGCTCAAGAAAAAAAAACAGCATTTCCTAATATATATCCAATATACAACCCTTTCACTACTCCCTCTCTGTCTCCGTTTACCCCTTTCCCCTCCCTTTCCTTCCACCATCAATCCGTGATTTGAAGCCAGTATGTGTACAATGTATACTCCTTCTACCCCCTCTAACCCACTTCAACCCTTTCGTCTCTTGCAAGGACTTCTCTCTCTCTCTCTCTCTCTCTCACGGAATGTCAAAATGTGTATGGGAGAAATACTGAAGAAAAGGAAGAGAAAAAAGTGCAAAAGAAGAAGAAGATGGTGGCTGTGATTCCTTCCCCTGCTCTCAAAATGGTGGTATGTAATAACAATATTATTATACAAAAAAAAAACAAAACTGAGCTGAAAAGGTGGACCGCCACAAAAGAAAAGGACATATATGCATGTATATTAGTATACTATATACAGTTATGCAAGGAGTGGTGTGTTTAATGGGTGTTGACTCAAAAGAAAACTAAAGAGAGAGAGAGAGAAAGGTAGGGAAAAAAACAATGTGAAAACAATGAAGTGACTTCTCTGGTGAATGTTGTTTCTTCTATGGTTAGTTTTTATGAATTATATACGTCTGTCAACGCCAACGCTGTCACCATCATTATCATCACAACATCCCCCCAAAAAAAGTCTTGAGGTATTCCCAATGATCCACCACAATGTAACATTTTTTTTGGGGGAAGCTTGAAAAATTGTATTACGTCTTCTTCTCCTTTCTTTTTAAGATCTTAATAACTCCCCTCCCCCCAAAAAAGAAGCTCGGATATATACGTCTTCTATCTAACACTCTCCCTATTTACTTCATATGGGGATGTACTTTTTTTTGACTCTTTGGATTAAGAAGAAAATGTCCTACATTTGGATGTACATATATTACGTTTTAAATGGATGAAGGTGCCTTCCAGCTCCTTCAGGTCTTCTGTAGTAGTTAAATGTTAGACCTCTTCTTCTACACTTGTTCTTCTTCTTCCTCCTCCTCCTCCTTCGTCTCCTGCTTCGGTAACTTTTTATACTACAAAGTCTGACAAAAAGTGCAAAATCGCATTCCATCAGTATATAAAAGAAAAAAAAAGTAAACAGCAAAGGATAAAAAAAAATGTAGAAAAAAAAGATAAAAAAAAAGAACCCAGTTTCTCCCACACTGTCTCACTGTCGGTATTCTTACTATGTACTACTACTACTAAACCTGTTATATATATAGGTCCTATGAAATAACTATATGGTTGCTAGCCACTCAACAGATATCCAAAAAAAAAATAGCCCAGAAAAGAACCTTTTACAAAAAGAGGTATGGGTCATATTATGTTATGTGGTATTTTCCCTTTTTTTCCTCCTTTGAAGAAAAAAACACTAAATTAAAGACCTTATCATATGTACATACAGTGTAGTAGGTGTGTAGATGAATTTATTTTAGTTATTTTGGGGAAACAGGAAAAATACAATAGTGTTTGTAGATGGAGCAAAAAATAAAAATTCCCATCTCTGTGTATATATTTATAAAGTATATATGTATATTATATAACTCATGCTGTGAGCTGAACTCGATGTTATAACTTAACAACGTAAGTAATTATAGTATCATTATTATTATTTTATTATTATTATATTATTATTATTACCCAATAACATAAAGGATTTTGTTCTTTTTATTACTATTAATTTCGAGCACAACAACAATGAATTTATTATATTATATATGCTTGAATGAATATACTATATATAAGAAGTTCATATGTATATTATATTGATGTGTGTTGACATACAGATTTTATTACTATTATTATTATCTTATGGTACTTTGATTAAGAACCCTATTATTATTATTACTATTATATTTTATTGTAAAAAAAACGAGTGTAAATCCACACACACGCGCATACCTTTTGGTTTGTTTTCTTTTTTTTTTAGTCTTTTCACGTGACACAGGAAGGTAGCTGTGTTGTTTTTTGATCATCATTTTAATTTTTTTTGTGCTTTTATTATTATTATTTTCGCTTCCTTTTTAAAGTATGTATGTTAGGGAAAAAATCAAGGGAGCTGGACATTTTATATAGTGTATTAAAAATGTTATATAGTATAGTAACAAATATTGTGTATAGAAAAAGATTATTTTATCGTTACGTTTTAACTTGCCTCCCTCAGCTTATTATTACGAGGATTTGTACAGCCTGTACTTACACAAAATATAGTAGTTATTTTTTTAGTGTACTTTTTTTTGTTCTGTCACCCTTCTTTTTTTTTTGGGGGACAAAACTCTTGATTTCTGCGTATAATGGATATCCTTATAATTTTACGTTTTTTCTTTTTACAACAAACATAGCGCATCTTTTTTTTGTATGGTTCTACCACTTCGATTACATACTGGATAAGTTCTTATAATTTTGCCTTTTTTTTGGCTTCTCTAAATCCATATGGAACTATATGCATACATGTGAAGGCATATTAATTTGTATGTAAATGTATAAGAAAATGTTTTTTTTAAATGTAAGGACCCTTGTGTGTACATAGTTGGAAGGGAAAAAATACGTAATAAATACTCTACATGTTATGAATAGCACATGTGGGAGATATGTTTAGTCGTCGTTTGTAGTTTATGTCGTAGTAATATATCATAGTGTAAATTTATTGTACTGAAATAGAAAATTCCATATATATACATACTACATAAACCTCCTACATAAGAGCAGCATTAAAAAAAAGTAAGTGTTTTACGATTGCTGTGAAAAAAGGATTCATTCTAGTTATTGTACAGTACTTGTTCATAATGTTCGGATATGTACATATGTATGTATGGGTGTCTGAATGTCTGCGTGTGTAAATGGGATCATCTCCATATGGAAATACTCTTTTATATTGTACAGGCATATAACCTACATACACATGCATATTACAAATGTTCACAGACACAATTTTTTGTTGTGTTGTTTTTTTTTGTCGATGAAAGGAGAAGAAAAAAGACAGGAAAAGTGTCTCTTTCCAGGCTGATTATAACAGGTTTTTATTTTATAAAAAAAATCTTTTGGCAAGATTTGGAAAGGTGAATTCGGTGGGAGACAGAATTATTATGGATCATTACATATTCGTCTAGTTGACCAAAGAGCATTTTACGTAGGGACATATACCCCCTAATAATACATACCTAATACATACCTTTGTAGTTAATATAGAGTCCTTAATGTGTACACTTATAAATACAATCCTGTGGAACAATTAGTAGCACTTTGCCCCTTCAAAAAAGTCTTAACCCTTCTCCCTCATGCTTTAATTGCATCCAACTCGTGTGGTATTATAGACACATCAAGTGGTCCTTCTTATTTCTCCCTCTCTATTAGCCTTTAGTATATGTCTTGTATAGGGAAGGTTCAAAGTCTTTTTTTCCAGATAAATTATTTTTATTTTATCCATAGAATACTAGTTGAAGGACGGGAGAATGAATGGTTGGTGTTGGGAAGGAAAGGAATATTTTCCTGGAGGGAATTTCATGATAGACTTCATATACCCATTTGAACCGTATCTGTGAGAATGAAAAAGTTAAAACAAAAACCAAAAACAAAAAAAAAACATTTTACTGTACAATTTTAAATAATAGCCGTTCTGTGAATCTAATAATAATATTACGGAGGGGAGGAAAACAAATATCATTCCATGATTTCCAAAGAGGGATAAAGCATCCTTTTTTTCTATATTAAATGTATAGATTGCGTACCTTATACAATTACCCTATACTTCCAGAGAAAAAAACAAAGTTTTTGTATCCACTACAATAAGAAAAATATTTGGTGTGTAATTTTACAGTTAGCTATAGTAGGACACTTTTACATAGTTTTTAGGGATAAATACGGTTTTTATTTTTTTGGCGATACTTTATCTATCTTGTTTTGCACGGAATTCATTCCTTTTTGGCTGTACAGTATATACACGTGGATGATGGGTGAGGAGAAGAAGTATAGTGAGTGATACATAATTAGACGGTATCATCTCCTTTGCCCATTCGTGGTATAGTATAGAATTGTAAAAATTGCTACTGTTTCTTCGAAAGAAACGACTTTCCGTATAATATTGTAGATTGGACGTCCTTCTGTAATAATATAATGGTGGTATAATAATTTCAAAAGTATGTATAAATGGAAATACAAAGTAAAGACTTGGAAAAAAATGGTGTTTCTATTCTCAAAGAAAACGGTTTCTGAAGACAAACATCAATTTTCTTAGCATTTAAAAGCGTAATAGAGGAAAAATATTGGTTAAAAAAAATGAATGATTATACATGATTCCTGTACATTGAATTACTGTTTTTCTCGTTGTGTAAGTACACATTTTAGTATGTATATGTATGCATTATCATAATTGTACTTAAATACTTACTACACTTTTGTAGTCGTAAGAAGCAAGTAGAAGTTCAAGAAATTCCAGTATCAATATTATATGTATAAATAAATATAATATATATTATAAATTTTAATCAAAGACTCGTTCTGTACAGATATTATTGGGAATGGATGTGCGCGTGTGTTATGGTGTGCGTCAAATTGTGTGAGACATTTATATGGGACATATAAATGCATCTATATTTTAGACGCTGACAACGAATATTATTATTATATATTATTTTTATTATTATTATTGAAATAAAAATTTCATGTGTGGTTTTGGACGAAAGTATAATTGAAGTTTTTTTTTATTCTTGGTTTTATTTCTGTTTTTGCGATTTATTAAATTATGCTGAATACACCAAATACTGGAGTTTTCATTTTTCCTGGAGATATTTCTTTTTTCCCATATTACCCCTTTTTTATTTGTAGAAGTAACCACCGTCCAGTGTTGGTACAAGTAAAAAACGGCTTCTTCCCCCCTGTTTTCTGTGACGAGTGTGGATATTATTTTGTATATTTTTTGTGTGGGAAGTAATTTTAATTTTTTTAAAAATTTTAAATGTTCAACCCTATTTTTTCAGTGTGATTTTGATAAACTACGAAAATGTTTAATTACCAGTTTTTCCCCCTGGAGTGTTGATTATAAATTATTTTGTGAGGGAATTTTTTTTTCAAGTGCTTATTCTTAGTGATGTTTACTACGTAATTACGACAAACAGTCTTGACTTTGTAATTTTTTTTTCTGTTCTAAAATATAACAAGAATATTTCAATAAAGGGCAAGCTTTATCCTTTAATTTCTTCGATATCTTCACGAATATATGTACACACGTCACTTTTATAAACGTGTGACTACTGAAACCATTTATTGGAAGGGGTTTTATTATTATTTATTGATTTTACTAAAATATATAAATCCATTTTTCATACAAATCGGCACGTTCACCAGTATGCACCAAAGACGGCATGTTTTTTTTTTATAAAAAAAATATCCGCAGTTGTGAATGGAAGTGATGGTAAAAGTTCAGGACAAAATAAAAAAACGTGCATGCATCATTAAAAGCAAATTGAAAGATAAAAAAAATATATTTTTGTTGGACACACTTTCAACTTTTTCTTCCATGCGTATCTACAACACATTTAAAACATATACATACATACATGGGTGGAATGTCATTGTGAATACATATAAACACACAGGGACTTGTATAGTTATTCCATACAAAAATAGTTCCCTTTACAGGGATGACTTCTTCCTTTTCTCTCACTTCCCGTGCTATTTGCATTGTCTAAATTTTTTTGTTCTACTTTGAATTTTTTTTCTGCCCATTTGAGTAGTGCATTTTTGTGTAGAAGACCAAGAAAAAGGAGAAGGAAAAATGGTGAAGAATAGCTGTTTTTTCCATGGCTCATTTTTTTCTGGTATTCATTGTCTTTACGGTACATGTGCATATGCTTGTAAGTCCTATTCCATGTGTGTTTTTCGGTCATACAAGAAATACTACTATTATTATAGCCACAAAAATGAGCATCCTTGATAATGGTCAACCAAGTACCTTGATTGTTTCTGGCGGATTTTGTGTGTAAAAACAAGGTATGGAGAACTTTCATAGCGCCAAAAATTCTACTAGAACCTTGTGACCTTTGATTTAGAAAATTTTAACCCAACCCCTTATGTACTAATCGCCCCTTTCGTTCAGTAAGAATATTCCAGAAAAAATTTCAATTAACCTTCCAACTTACATTTTTGAGGAAATAACCAAAATAAAATTCCATATGTGTTTGTCTCACAGTCGTTCCAAAAGTCTGCAAATTAGATACAAATGAATTACCTTTAAAACAGAACTGGAAGGTATCCAAAAGTCCTTATTACTATTGCTCTGAAGCTTAGAGAATGCCACGACAGCGATTGAGAATTTCTAGATTCGTACACTGAAAACAATTGTTCAAGTATTAACAGCATACAAAGCACATTTAGTAGCTTTAAAACAAGTATTTAAACAAAAAAAAAGTTGATTTAAAAACATAAAAATTCCTCGCATTATTGACCTCTTTATCCCAACTTCTGTTGTTATGCAATGCCCCCTCAGATGAATTGGGTGCTCCCGCAGGGTTTAAGGGTGGAGGCGCAAGGAGGTGGTATATAGAATTTCTACGTATATAGAAATGGGTATATAGGAATATGGAGTTAAAATACAAAGGAGGAATACTGGAGACATTTGAATCATCCTCCCTTTTCTGGGTAAACAGTTTTGAAGGAAAATAGTGTAAAAAAAGGGAAAAGAAAGGGAGAGTGTATACAAATATAAAGAAGATTTCTTGTGAATGGAAAAATGGGAAGAGAGATGAAAGATGAAATAGGTATACATATGCACATAAATAAGGAGAATGGAGAAAATAGCACACGCCATTTGATTTTAGCAGGTGGAAGAAGGAAACAGCATGAAACTTTTTTGTCACATAATATATAAGATTCGAGGAATTTTTCTTTGAAGAATTATAAGGCTGAAAATGGAGAAAAAAGATGAATAACATGAGATTTAACTTTTGTTATGTTGTATGGACAGTTAAGGGGATTTTTTTGTGTATGTATGTACATGTATATACGACACAGACGTATTTTGGAATTTTTATAGACAGAACAAGGGAATTGGTGTGCGTCTCTGTAATATGCATGCTAATGTAATTACTCAAACTCTGTAATTGTGAATGACTTGCATGAGCGATGGCGTGTGACCATCCAACCGGGAAGTCGTGTGTAAACATCTGTAAAGATCCAAAAACACTACGTTTTTCAGCATTGTATAAACACGGCTTTTATTCACTGGGTATGTACATATATTGATCTGTGTCTATACCTATACAGGCAATCCCGAGTCAGATCTACAGGTATTAAATGGTACTCAATCTAGATTTGGACTCTTTCATACCAATCTACTGTATACTGTACATATGTCTGCATTCATTATAATTTATTTTTCATTTAATCCCAATACTTTGGTTTTTCCATTACAATCCCTTGGACAATGTAAATCCTATTGCATCCGATTCTCTTTGCTCTCTCTCTATCTTTCTCACAGTTGCTGTCTCTCTTTTCTCTTTCTTCTTTTTGTATGTCTCTCCCTTTCTGTCTCTTTTTCCTCTCTCTTTCTTTCTCTTTTCCTAACTCTTTCTGTCTCTCAATTTCTTTTTTACCAATCTTTTTCCCTCTTTCTTTCCGTCTCTCAGTTTCTCTCTATCTTTCCCTCAATTTCTCTCTTGACCTCTCCCTTTCCTCATTGTTCTTTTCTCTCTTCAGTAATTAATTGCTTTCCAGCTGGTCCTTGAGAAAAGTTATAAACCGGGAGCAATTATAAATCGGGCTGGAACTGGGAACGGGCACATCCGTGGAACGTCCAGGATTTGCCCGTGAAATTTCAGTAATTAGCAGTAATTTATTCCATAACGGATGTCCAAACTATAGCCATGATTCCCCGATATAGGTATGTATTTTCCTTTTATCAACTTGGGAAGGTTTACCTTCGCAAAATATAATTTAAATAAATGGGAAATATTTGCCAATATATTCCATAAGTGTGTGCCACGTAGGTTGTCCATCCTTAAATGTCCAAGTTCCCAGTGATTTTGTCGAGGACGAGATATTTACGTAAAAATATTGGCAAAGGTGATTTAACTGGATTTTGAAATACATAATGTTTGCTAAAAAACCTTGGACACATCCGGGTCCTGCCACTAAGATTTCCCAAGAAGCTATACACATATCTATATATTATGTACGATACCATAAAATTTTGCTAAATCCTTAAATGTGGTAAATTAAAATTAAAAATTCTTGAAGTACCCCGAGGTTTTGTGTAATGCAGGAAAAGAGGATGAAATACAAAAAATCGGTGGGCTGTTTAATAATGATAAATTGTTGGGTACAGACCCACGGTTGTGGTTGTGCAAAAATCAATGACATTTAAATTCACGGTGGATTTGCAATCAGGATTCTTAGGTCGTAATACCTGTAATAGCAGGGTTCCCCACGCAAAAAGTATTCTTATTAAGATTGGGAATTTTTCCTTGTAAGGTTTCCTAGCTATATATCACCACCAAGAATATACGGGGAGGTTCCTTCTTTCCAAATCTCCCCGTAATTGTTATGTCATTAAATGGATCCCCCGTAAAAAATACAGACTAACCACCCTCTTATCAGACACTTATTCATTTAAATAAATTTTATGAGGACACAACCGGGAGTTCAACAAAGCCTGGGAGTCCCTGTTACTTGTGGATGAAAGTAGTTAAAACCATTTTTCTCAAGACAAAAATGAGTGTAGAATTACACGTTTGATTTTTAAAAAATGTATGAGCGGATTCTATTGACTTATTAAAATAGTTTCAGTATGTAATTTCGTATACATACGAGAAAAAAATTGTCGGTGTGGTTCCAATTATTACGACTTTGTGACTGTAATTAAGGCCTTAGGAAACAAACGTTATTGAAGAAATATTTAAAAATTAAAAAGAATTCCATGTATACAAGAATTATTTAAAAGCAAGATTCCTTGACTAGTGTGGTATGAGTGTATAGATAATAATTACTGTACTGTACTCCCGTATTCACTCCATATATTGTAGGATTACTCTAATATGTACATACGTATAACATGTATTGCCATTTGAACAATATTATTTCAGTGATTAAATTTCACATCAATATACTTCTGGTGACTTACGTTGCTAAAAGAAATTTCAACCCCGGAGATTTAAAAAAATATTTATTTATCATACCAAACACTCAATATACTTTACGCATACATATGTACACATACATACATTCCTATCGACCTCATGCCGATATTGTTTCACCAAGGGATCACATTTTATGTACTCCCATTGATAATTGGATATAGGGAATGAATGGGTGGAAGATACCTCGTATTACATAGTATTGCCAATCAGAATTGAAAAAATGGATAATCTCTCCACGCATTACCATAATCCTTCTCTACCTTTAAGGGAGGGCCGGTAATTAATAAAGAAAAAGGACCGGAAAAGTAGGATTTTATTGATGTACCACACAATTGTGGGAAGTTCTGTAATGTCAATAAATGTGAACAGGAAGAGCCTGGAGAAGTGACGGATGGGAAGGAAAGAACTCCTGGAAGATTTTTTCCCACACACTCACTCCGGAGGGCTTATGGCAATTGCAGTAAATAAAAGAATCATCAATAATTCCCGTCTTTAACAATCAGACCAAGAGGAATTAACAATCCATACATATCAGTCTTATGTTTAGAAATTCCATAGATTCATATTTCCTATGAAAATTGTCACATGAGCCCAGGAGTAATTATTATGCCTTGGAGAAAAACTCCTATATGACTTCTCCCAACATTTCCCATTGAGCCCTCAACCCTTTTTCGCCCTCCATCCACGGTCCATTGACACGGTTTACTGTCTTTTAAATGTGTATCAGCAGTAAAAAAAAAAAAAAGTAGAGTAGCAAAAGAGTGAAGGATAAACATTTTAATGAGAAGCATCAATTTCGTGCCAATTCGTCACCACACACCTAGACAAAAGATGGTGGGGGAGTTGGAGGAAAAGGAAGAAAAAGGGTTTCTATTAACTAGTGCCTATCTGTACTGTGTCATGGAGAATTATCCAGAGTGGAAGGGTGTAAGCATGCAAGGGGCTCCTCTCCTTTGTCAGTCTTGTCAGACAAAGATGATTGGTTTGTTGGTGCTGATTCTCGTATATAAGTTCTGGAAATCATAATCATAAGAAGGAATATAGGAAAAAGCATTCTCATTTATGTACATCATGTGTGGAGATAGGCTTCGTGAAAGGGTCAGAATGTGGACGGCACGAACTCTTCCATTCTTCTATAGGCATTTATGCACATGTGACCTACCAAGTTTATATGGTTGTGGTTGAATCACATGGAGACATGGAGATATCAAAGTCATGTTAATCACATTTTTCCATGCCATAGCCATCCCATGTATGTATGTACATCATGTGGAAATCCTTGCACCCATATAATATTCCATTTTGATTCATATGCTTGTACATATGGAGAATTTACACTTGGAGAAAACCTTTGTTTTTTTTTTTTTTTGCTCTTTCTCTCGAAGAAATGTCTTTAGAATGGAGCATAAAGTGAGGAAAATTATCAGTGATTGGATGGTACGAGTTTGAGGAAGAGTACTGAAGATGATCCCAAAATTCTAAGAGGTAAGAAACTAATGGTCTCCACTTTTTCAACCTTGCATACCTATTAATATACAGTGGGGAGTCTCATTCTGTTGGTATCTACTAGAACACAACTCCTTCATCCCCTTCATTTATGTACTTTGGTAGTTTTCTTATTATCTTTTCTCCCTTCGCAAAATCAATTAGTGCTCTGCCTTGACTACTAAATTGAGCTACTCCCAGGAAAACTACCAAAGGTAGGATCTTCCCTGAGAAGAGAGAGAGAGAGGGAGATGTATATTTTGGAGACGGTAATCGTCATATCACCCAAAAATGTGTCACACGAATATTTTTGTATATGTATATATACATGTGATTCTCGCGCCTTTTTGCCCCGATGAGAAAAAAAGGGGAGTATAAATGCAAGGCATATGTACTATACCCATGTAGAATATTATGACGTCGACAAACCAATATTTTTTTTCCAGAGGAGAGGGTGTGACAGGTGAGGAGCAAAACTTTTTCTGGTAATGATCACAAATTTTTCTGGTGATAATCTTAAATTTGTCTGGTGATAATCGCAAATTCTTGTGGTAATAATCTGAAATTGTTCTGGTAATAACCGCAAATTTTTGTATAATGACAATCGCAAAAAATTCCGGTAAGAGCCGCAAATTTGTCGATGGTGATAAAATAGCAAATTCTGGTAATAACTACATGTTTCACCTAATAAATTATCTCATGTTTGTTTTGCTAGTAACGATCCCAATTTTTCTGGTTGTAATCCAAAATGTTCCTGGTAGCAATTAAACAATCTTTTGTTTACAGCCTAACAACATTCTAATCGAATTCTATACGCTTTAGTGTGGTAATATTCCCTTATTTTCCCTGACAATATTGTAAAATAGCTCCTAATAATAACCTTCCCAAATCACCCCAGTGTACATTGCCCGGATGACAACATTGAAATTTCTCTGCAGTGGCGTCCAGAAGAGAAAAAAGCCAGTGTGTGTGTTGAACTTTCAGTTTTCATCCCCAAGTTCCTCCTCGCGTTCGGGCTCCGTTCTCACATTTGCCAATCACCATGTGGAGCGTATGCACCGTTGGAGTGCTCCTATCCTGGCTTTGGAGGGAAAAGGCTTTCTCCGGGGGATGAATAAGGCCCACTACAACAAGCTATGTATGTCAGCTGGAATGGGAGGAGAAGGGATTTTTTTTTGCTGGAATCAAAAAAAATAAATAAACTACAAACAATGTACATAATACTAGTACTAAATAACATATTAGATCAAATTACTTCTGAGGCTCCTATTTGCATTTCTAATCACATATACTACCACAATAGGAGAAGGCTTTTACTCCTTTTTTCCTGGTGTTTTGCTTCCTCCATAGGTTTTTTTTTGTGGAAGTTCTTCCATATATCCAAGAAGGATATACGCCGTAGTTTACTTCGGGGATTCTAAACTGTACGGCCACTGCCTGATCCTGTGTGGTTGGGAGAGGACTTGTATGCGATGGCATGGAGAGATGGAGAAAGAGAGAGAGAGAGCGAGAGAAAGAGAGAGAGAGAGAGAGAAAGAGGACCACCCGTTTGCCATTGCGTGCTAAGGTCCATCGGCACGATTGCGCGCTTAAAACAATTTTATTGCTTAAGATTTTCACACATTGTATGCGAGATACCCTTCTCTCCGACTAATCTTCACACCCGCTCCATTATTTTTGGCTATGCCTCCTTCACAAGCCAACCCATTTCCACGTATGTATTTTTCCAGAAAAAATATTATTTCTCTCTTTCATTCTTTCTATTTTTCTCTCTCATTCTCTCTCATTCTTTCTATTTTTCTCTCTTTTTCTCTCTCCTTCTCTCTCCTTCTCTCTTTTTCTCTCTCCTTCTCTCTCTCTTTTCTCTCCTTCTCTCTCTTTTCTCTCTCCTTCTCTCTTTTTCTAACGCCTTCTCTCTTTTTCTAACGCCTTCTCTCTCTTTTTTTCTCTCCTTCTCTTTTTCTCTCTCCTTTTTTCTCTCCTTCTCTCTTTTTTTCTCTCCTTCTCTCTTTTTCTCTCGCCTTCTCTCTCTTTTTTTCTCTCCTTCTCTCTTTGTCTCTAACCTTTTCTCTCTTCTTCTCTCTCTGTTTCTCTCCATTTTTCGCTCTCTGTCTTTCCCCATTTTTCTTTCTGCTTCTCTGTATTTCTCTCTTCCTTCTGTCTATTTCTCTCTTCCTTCTTCCCTCTCTGCTCTCTATTTCTCTCTTCCTTTTTCAGTTTCCTTCTCTCTATTTCTTTGTTCCTTTCTCTCTCTCCTTCTCTCTTCCTTTCTCTCTCTTGTCTCTGCAGTCCATTCTAATCAAATGGAATAAAACTTGCCTAATGATGTAAACTCTTTTATCATCCCACCCTATCATCCTTGTATACAGCTCATTTTTCTCATAATTTTCAGTGAGAATGCGTATTTTATTCTATAAAAAGAGGGCAATTGAAAAAAATTGTTCCTAAACTCCAACGTATATTATTCACTTTGGGTTTTTTTCTCCTTCCCCGTCCAACATCCTTCTTGTCTACAAAAAACGTCTGTGTCGTATATTTTTTACATCAAAACGTAACTATTAGTACGTACCATCCTGCGGGGTTTTAACATCCTTGGAATGAAATAACATTGTCAGTTTTGCCCTTTGATCACAACAATAATACTCTTTGGACTGTCAGTCTTCTTTTTTTTCCGCTTCACCATGTATTTTTTTTGCTCATGTCACTATTGGTACAAGTGCGTACATATACGTGTTTGCATGGAATAGCATCATTCCATTCTTCCTTGTGGAGGACTGCTGGGTGCAAATTCTGCAAATAAAGATAAAGACACAAATCTCAGGGAGCTATATGAGTTTTTCATTTTCATTTTTCCTACATTTTCTGGGCATATAAACGGATGGGTATACTGTATGTGAATGGTGGCAAATTTTTTATTAGTAGTCACAGGAGTAGTATTATAACTACATGCCTTGTCAGTCATATGCATTCCCTGTAAACAATGTCTTTTTAAGGGCATATGATACCACAGTGGAAGGTCTGGTGGTTCGTACTGGTCTTTTTAGTTTTATTATAAAGTGGCTTTACTAACGCCTGCTCATTCTCGAGTGTACTAGAGCTAATAATGGTCGTATCTCCTGGATGTTTCCCTCTCATTCCAAGTTATTAATAGGGAAATCGGGTCTAATTATAGAGAGATTTAATTTTAATCAAATTGATTTTAGAAAAAAGATGCATTTCCAGGAATTTTCATGTGGTTGGAATTACCAACGTTTCAAGCGCCAATAAAAATATCAGAAGCTCCTGGCTTTTCAAGTGCTTTTTGTCTCTCTCTCTCTCTCTCTCTTCCTCTCTTTCACTCTCTCATAGATCAGAGTATGCGGATCCTAAAAGCAAGGATAAAAAGTGTCTCATCGAACCACATTATATAACTAATGATTTTTAAAACTATGGCGATTTTGCATATTTGCATCCTCTGGTAGAATTCAGTAAATACTGGATTATTTTGGGTGTCTCTCCGAAAGTTTAAAAAAACGTAGAGTAGAAGTTCAAGTACAAAAGAGGATGATAACGGACTCACAGACGACGTGGCTTTTGTAGTAGAAAATAAAAAAAAAGCACAAGTCCGCAATTGAATGTCAAGTGATTGGTTGTTGTTCAGAGTGCTGTGTGTTTGAGCTTTTGATATATACTCATATAATGTGGTAAGTATATTATAGCATAAATATACACGTTTATCATGGACATGCTTTCACATAATCAGCAAGGGCTGTAGTATAGGAGCATTATGACTATTATCATCATCATTAGTTGGTGTGTGTGTATATAGATCGTCCTTTAATCTTCTCAAGGATAAGTTAGCATTGATTGATAGGGGAAAAGCACAGGTAGGAGAGAGCTGTGGGACTTGGCTTAATTCCCTAATTATGCTCCCTCTTCTCGTTATATTGTTATCCTTACGTGTTTGTCTCTGTTTCTCTGCAGAATGTACTCTATACATAAATATATGTCTCCGCTAGAGCAATATGTACACCCTTGTATAATGATGCAAAATTCTCATATGACTTTTTTTTGTATTCTATAGGGATATATCAACAGAGCTTTATGGCTTAGACGTTCCCGTGTGTAGGGACATCCTGTGTGTGAGAGGAAAAATGAGGAATTCCTACTGTTAAAAAAAATAAAGGGTTTTTGGTGATAACAAATTGAAATAGGCAGGGACTTATGCACGTCCTTTGTTCACACTCCGAGGTGGAAAAAACCATGAGGAATGAACATACGACGTTTTTTATTTCCACTATTATGGGAATTCTGACCATTTCGTGAGGACAGAGAGGCTTGGAAGTTTATATAATGAGGATATGCAGAAATTCTCTCTCTCTCTGTCTCTCTCTTTCTTTCCCTTTCCTCGCTCAATTCTCTCTCCTTGCCTCTTTCCCTTTTCTTACAGTGCCTTTCTTTCCATATTTATTTCCTCTGTTTATGCTCGTGCTCTTTTTATTCTCTCTCTGCCTTCTCTTTCTCGTATTTCTTTTCTTTATCCTTTGCCTTTTTCTCCTCTCTCCCTCTTTGTAATCTCTGCTTTTTTCTTCTATTTCTCACTTAACCCTCTCTATGCATTTTTTCTCCTCTTTGTCTCTCCATGACATTTTCCAGCACTTCCTGTTTTTTGCTTCCAATAATTTTGCACGCTTTAGCTCTTTTTTGTTTATCTCTTTCTTTGTTTTCTCTTCCTTTTCCCCTCTCATTTTTTGTATTTTTACTTTCCCTTTCACCATCTCTCTTATTTTGTCTCTTTCTCCCTTTTCCTTCGGACCACCTCTCTTTTTATGCACTTTTGTCTTGGGTCCCCTCTCAGTCTCTTATTTGATCTATTTCTCACTCTTTCCCTCCTGTGTATAGCTCCCTATTTTGCCTCTTTGTCTCTGTTTCTCTCCTCCGTCTCTCTTATTTTGCCTCTCATTGCCCCTCGTCGCTCTCTCATCCTTGCATTTATGTTCAATTGCTTGATTCTCTTCATTGATGAGCTTATTCTGCGTATTCCTTCAATGTGTCACCTATCGGCTTCGAATTCTCAATGTTTGCTTTTCTCACAGTGCCCCTTTCTCTTGATATTATGCCCTTTCTCCCTTTTATTGTCTCCTCTCTAAGATCTATTTAATTTTTTATTTGACATTACAAGACAAGTTCCGCTTCTCAGTTTGACATTATCTTTTGACCCCCTCCACTTTCCCATAAAAGATGGAGGTAAAATTCACATCCGAATACAAATCCTACTCCGATTGCGGGAATATGAAACGATGTGCAGAGGAACCTAAATGTGACAGTGCCTTTATAATTTGTGTGTGTGTGGGGAGGACTACTACAATAGAGATATGAACGGAGGGAAGAGGATTTTTGATGATGACCTTAGAGTATATCAAGTTATTATTTAATCAAACAACCCTGAAGCTTAATATCAAGTTCAATTGCAGAGAGATATTAATTGAAGGCAGTGGTAAGTTTATTATTACCTCATTAAAATATTTTTCACACAAAGTGGTCCTCGGATGGAAAAGGTCACACACGTTGAATGTACAATTCCTTTTTGTACTATCTCCAAAGCTATTATTTGCATAGAGAATCAAATTTTTATCGAGGAAAAAAAAAATTGGTCTATAAAGTGTAACCATGAAAAAAACACACAAACGTTTGTCTTTCATCTACAATGCAATTACATGCAGCACATAATATGTAAAAATTAATAATTCAATCCTCAAACGTCGGGGTTGTTTTTGATTTACGGTGAAATGTTTTTTGTTTTTATCCCCAACCATTTTGTGTGTGAACAACTGTATCCAATTACTATTGGTCCCCAAACAATCCCGGTCATCCAAACAATCCCGGTTGAGAATGGTCTTCATACAATTCATATATAAATATATACGACGGGGACATCTACATACAGAAATGCCTAGTGCGTAAATTATTTATTATTCCCCATGTTTTCCCGGTGAAATAAAAAAAAAACAACAAGAGTGCACTTATGCGTGAGTAGCAATATAGTACTCACATTCATGTATGTATACAAAAGCTCCATTTCAACCACTGATTTTCCATTTCTCTTGAATTGTCAAGTAGAACAAGTGACACCTGAATGTAGAGAGGTGATGAAAAGATGACAGGTCGGACGTGTACGAATGAATTTTTTTTCCTCTTGTATTTAAAAAAAAGGTTGATTGTAATGACCAAAAGTAAATCGCAAAAATTAGATGCAGAACAAAATAATAGAAAAAAATGTTTTTTTAAGTATCATCAGAACACTTTTTTTTCTCTTAGATAACCTATTTGCACACGACTTATGGTGGATTTTCTCTTACATAGGCACACATGACTTCTGGCACATGTCTGTACATATTCAAAGGAGAAGCGTGTGTTTATGCCATCAGCTTTTGTCCATTCAACGCTTATTATTCTCTTTCTCTCTCTCTCTCTTTCTCTCTCTCTTCGTATTCCTCTGGTAATATATGAGCCCAAGCAAGAGAGCATAAACTGGGACATACACCCATTAGCTTAACCACTTGGTATAAGGTAGCGCTTAGTAGTTTCTACTATTAGCTTCAATTACTGGGACTTTTCTGCATTTTTATAAGTGCTGGTCATAAGCACACACTGATAACTCCTTAAAGAACAAAATATCAGCTCTGTTATTGGCTCCAGCAAGAGGTGTGCCTCTACATTCATACATTTCCATGATTACAGATATATTCGTCTCTCGCTATCTCTATCTCTCTCTTCTATATATACACTTTTACGCCCATTGCTCTCTGTAAAAGAGCGTCTTTCTCTTTCTCTATCAGTTTCTCGGCGTATCTACTTCTTTCTCTCTCTCGGTATTTCGTTCTTTCTCTCTCTTTCTCTCTCTCTCTCACTATTTCTTCGTTTCTCTCTCTCACTGTTTCTCTCTGTTTCTCTCTGTTTGTCTCTCTCACTGTTTCTCTCTGTTTCTCTCTGTTTGTCTCTCTAAATATTTCTCCGTTTCTCTCTCTCTCAATATTTCTCCGTTTCTTTCTGTTTCTCTCTCTCTCAATATTTCTCCGTTTCTTTCTGTTTCTCTCTATCTCAATATTTCTCAATTTCTCTCTCTCTCAATATTTCTCAATTTCTCTCTGTTTCTCTCTCCCAATATTTCTCCGTTTCTCTCTGTTTGTCTATCTTGCTAATTCCCTGTTTCTCTCTGCCATTCTCTTCCTTTCTCTCTCTCTCAATATTTCTCCATTTCTCTCTCTCTCTCTTTCTCACTATTTCTCTCTCTTTATCTCTCACTAATTCTCTAAGCCATTCTCGCTCTTTCTCTCGACATTTCTCCGTTTCTCTCTCGCTATTTCTCTATTTCTCAGTATTTCTGTTCGTCTCTCTCTCTCTCTTATTCTCACTATTCTCCTCTGGTTCTCCGTCTCTCCCTCCCTCCATACATTGACTAATGGAAAACACAAGTGTGTGCGGCATTAAGCATATGCAAGTTATCTGTACATAAGATAGAAGATAGAAAAAATGGAAATTTTTCAAAAGAAAAACATATTGCAAGATTCATACTTGTCCTTGAGGCAAATCCAAAAAAAAAAAAACGATCACTGGATAGAATTAGTAACTACATGGGGAAAAATTGTTTTGAGGACATAAAGACCGCCGTTAAGTCGCCACGGCTGGCATGTAACATGTAGAAAAATACAGGAAAAATGTGTGTATACAATCGTCTTTCTCAAGCACAACAGGGAGGTTATGGCCGGTTAAGTATAGCTAAGGGTACAAAAGTCCTTAAACGAACTTTGAATGGTAGTTCCCCGATATATATTTTTTAAATATTGTCCTTTTAAAAAAATGTGGGGGTTTAAAGTGTAATGTCAACGTACGTGACATTTGGAGGATGGTACAAACATTTGTGATACATAATTTCCGTCGAAAACCAAAAACCATTAGTATATGAATAAAACTGGGGAAATGGGGAAAAACTTGAAAAAAAAAATTTGGTTGAAGGAGAGGCTCCGCAACCTTTGAGGAGATATTACTCCTCAAGTATATTGTTAATACAATCAGTTGTCGATAAAATACGCAGTTGACTGAAAAGATTAAATATGATTTGTCATTCCGACCTGTTTTTAATGAAGCTTTATAGTTTCAATGGGAGAAGAATCCTATGGTACGCTCCTTATCTTTCCAACGGTGGGGGGAGGAGAAATTCTGGGTACATACACACTTTTTTTTTTGCAGATCCAGGGATACTATATACATGTAGCCTGTTATTTTCGACCTATATATAAAAATGCATGCACATATGAGCTTATGTCACCCAACATAAAAACAAACTTATTATAAGCACTACAAAGCAATTATATGGTTTCTATCATATCTCACATAACTCCTCCGTTTGTCCCACCAGAGCCAACCAATGATATTTGTAACGCGTAGCAGTACCAAATCACCCAATGTGTAAAGGATAGCGGGATAACATACACACAGTTTTTTCAGCCATAGACACTATTTTTTGTTCTCGCTATTTTCGACAGGATTTAGATTAAAGACTCTCAATGAAAGAGTTCATTTTTTTTTTCGGTTGGGCGATAAGTGAACCTTGAGGCATTTACCCATTAAATAATTAACTGTATACGTATTACGTATAGCCACAATACATAATGTACAAACCAATACCCACACTTAAGCTCACCCTTCCCTGTTTTAACGGGGTATGGGAGAAAAGGGCTTGAGAGCGAGAGAGAGAGAGAGAGAAAGGAGACAGAGAAATATCATTTGGATACATTTTTTTACACTTATGTGGGCATGCATTAAAGGAGAAATGAAGGGAGCGAGAGATACTAGAAGGCAGAAGGAGAGAGAGAAAAAAGAAGATGAGAGAGAGATAGAGAGAGAGAAAAGGAAGAAAAGAGAGACAAAGACAGAAAAAGGAGAGAGAGATAGAGAGAGAAAAAAGAAGAGAGAGAAACAAAAAACAGAAGGATAGAGACAGACACAAAAAAGAAAGGAAGGAAAGACAGAAATGAGTAAACAATAGGCGAAGAGGAAAATGAGCGACATATATGTTTTTATGTGTAATATATAATATATAATATATGTATATGTATAAACAGGGAGAGTGATAGAGAGAGAGAAATGAGGGAGAGAGAAGGAGATAGAAATGTGTAGGAGAGAAATACAGAAAAATGATTAGGAGCAAAAGGGAATGAGAAATGAGTAGGAGAGAGAGAGAGAAATAATAATTCATTCTGGAAATTGATTTAATGACAATCCAAAAAACTGTGAAAAGGCACAATCAATGGATAAAGAGGGGTTAATGTGCATATCCGTGCATGTGCCACTTAAGCGGAGTTCTGCGGCTGAAGCCCCAAAGTAAGCTATGCCCTCCCGTCTAATTAAGTGGGAATGAAAAGGTTGCACTTAATTATTTCAGTAAATAATATTATAAAAACAACGTCCATGGATTCTTTGCGGGCATATAGATACTTATTAAACACATTACTTGTATCGAGTCTCCAATTGTGGGTCGGAAGCTTATGGATTCTTTTTACGTATAAATATATACGTATGAGCATACAGTTTACCCCCAATGGCAGTGGAATTACTTGTGACACGTAATACTAGTAGGGCTCTTCTTGTACGGCCCAACACCTATGACATGTATGGGATATACATACATATTATATTACTTGCATCGTGCATGCCCAAAGGAAAAGACTTGGTTCCTTCCATGACAAAAAAATGAAGGAACCCTGTTCAATGTCGATAAAAAAGGTGCTTCAGCAACACTTTGATAGTGAACCGACGATACCGTTTTTTTTTTATTCTCAAGGTATTTAGTCAAGTAGTATTCATGCTGTTTGGACAGCGGAGAGAGCTATAGAAGAGAGAGAAAGAGAGAGACGGAGGTGAAAAAGAGGGAACAAACATGTAATTACGTCCCAAAAATGTCCTGAAACCAGGGTCAGGGGTATATGGGGCGATGTGAATATGAATATTCAACCATGGTAGATATATGTATATACATAAATTATAAATATACCTATGTATAATTATAAGTTCCAAATAATAAAATGTCTAGTCAAATCTCTCTCTCTCTCGTTCTCTGCGTGAGCCTGACTTCTCCTCTCATTTACGTGAAGAAAGGAAATGAAATAAAAGGAAGTGCCAGTTTGTGTGGAAAGCAAAATATAAAAACGTGGCAATGCCTTACATATATAACCAAGTGCTTGAAGAGGGCAGATAATATGCGTGTGTAATTATACATACATATATACATTAGGACATAAAAGCACGTGTATAAGTGCAACCACGAGGGCTTTTAGATGCACCTTCAATTCCAGTATGCATTTAAGATACAATTTCCTGGGACGTGTTTAAAAAAAATATTATCCTATTAATTTTTTTTCTCCACCCTTGTAATCTCGATTCTATAGTATTCCGTTTTTTTATCAGCAATTTAATACCACGTGTGATTTGTGGGCATGAGAGGATACATGGAGCTTTATGGAAAGTGTTTAAAGTGCGCTAAAATCCTGGACCATTCAGCTTTTACATACGTTTTGGGTGCTGTAAGTTGTAAATGAGGTAAGAGGCAATTGAACGCGTTTCAGTCATGATGATAATGATGGGACTACTATTTATCAGGAAAAGGCGGGAAAAAATTCGAAAATGCAGTTCCGCACTACTCCGATCAGTCTTCTGACAATATTCACGGACATTTCTGTTTGTTTACTCTTTATCATCTTCTTGTTATTGCCGTTGGGACACTTTAAAAATGGAGCTGTATATATATTCTGTAAATACAGTAAATAGACGTAATAATGAATTGCGTACTTTCGGCTTGTAAGTCTTGTAAGCTGTATAAATAGATATTTTTGCATGCATACATAGTGGAGATAGTGCCAGTTTTTTTTTTAGTTTCACCATTCAATTGCGTTTTCATGGAAGTTATTTACTTTTTCTGTGCAATTTTATCTTCTCCCTGTGTATGTTATGTATTTAGAAGCTCCATGTATTTTCGTGTCCATGGCACAAGTATGAGAGTTTTGGAACAGAGAAAAATGGGAGAGACAAAAGAAGTTCGAGGAAAAAAGGGAAGATCAAAAACAAAATTTCTGGTTAATCTCCAATAAATAAAACATTTCTGTATGCTCAACGCAAGAGTCCATTCTCATCAAGATCATGTTTACCTTCCACTGAAGAAGCTGCAAGGTGCCTAGCTCATCATATTCATTGTTTATGTGTATGCACACGATGTGAAGAAATTGTTTGGAAAACATTTATTATATACCTGTTCGACTTTTTCCCCGCTGATCTCAGCAGAATTATTTATATACAGAGCTTATCAAATGGCGAGACTCTGCACAAATATTACAAATGTGGGGAAAAGATAAATAAAATCCTCCATACCCGACTTTTATTTTACTGCTTTCCAATGCATTAATAAACATCCTTTGTATATAGGAGCAACACCTGAACCTGAATTTTTATGCATTTCATACGCACGCCCATCATTTGACGTCTGATTTAATTCCGCACAACTAAATCACCTGTCTTGTACCTCGTAACAAAACATAGACCAAAGAAATGACTCCGGGAGACCTATTATATCATCAGTCAACAGTCCTTACTTGCATGATTTTGGTCTTTGTCAAAGAATCTCTGTAATAAACAATTCCACATCAAATACCATCTCACATTGGGGACTTCATGAAGACTCCATGAAAAAGCAAGGGAATAAAAAACACTTGCTGCTCTCCCATATTTTGAGTTATGTGTACAGGGATTCATGTTGTGGAAATTAAGAGCTTTTGATTAATGCAAGAATGCACGGATAATTTGTCTCCAAAAGCAGAAGGGGGAAGCGGAGCGGAGGAGACGGTGAAACAAAAGGGTTCATTCAGGGACAATTGAGACATTTTTTTTATTATCGAGAGGGGGAAAAGGAACCCTATATATTTCTGTGTCCTTTGGTATGTACAGAAAGCTTTACCATGTTCAGGGTTATTTTTACTATGTTGAAAGGCTGAGAGAGAGGAAAGCGAAAGCAAGAGAGAGAGAGAGACAGAGAGAGAGAGAGAGAGAGAGAGGGAGAAAGAGAGCAAAGGAACCGGTTTAAAAGGGGAAGAGCGGAAAGGGTTAAATAATTTAGATGGTGTGACTTTTCCGTACACACAGACACAGTCATATTAATTTGCATTAAGGCACATGATTAATACTTGTATCACGTAATATGTCAAAGTGACTGAAGAAAATTAAATATTGTGAGCTCGGCGTACAAGACTAATTAATGTGAAAGAGTTTTAATAAATCAAATAACGTCCGTACTTAGTACTTATACAAATAGCCACAAATACTGGTAGTCGTTACAACAGGTTGGAGGGGGAAAGTCTGAAATAAAGACAGAGAGAGAGAGAGAGAGAAATAGAGCTCTAAAGAAGGGCAGTGCACCGCCAGTACATAACATTATTAAACCCCTAGCCACCTTACTACCTTCGACGGAACAAGATAATTACTTTCCACAAGCCTTTTCCTCCTTCTGTCTCTATATGAACATATGAATGCGGTGATTTAAAGACAAGAGGACAATTGTCGACTTTATTTGTTTTGTTTTTTTCACAACTTTTTTTATTATTTTTTTGAAGGAGGAAAATGAAGCTGGAAAACTTCGTGGACGTAATAACCTGTGTAAGTACGATTATAAGGCACTAATAAAAACTGACTGGAATCCTGAACTTCTCACACGCATTCCTTGAACAATTACATCGAATTTGTGTGTGTGAAGGGGACAAAAAATTATGTAAAGGCTGAACTGAATTTGTCCTACGAAGGAGACAGAAATATGTACACACATTTGTGGTAATTCTGGAAAATGCTAGTTTCTCTCTCTCTTTCTCTCGATGCTTCCAGTGACATGTATATTTAATTGAATTCAAATACACACATGTACGGGCTCATTCACGTTGTGCGTCAGATGACACGTCGGACGGTGGGATCTTGATATGATTTACGAGATCTACTCCTCCTTTAACATCGAAATTGCGAAAAAAAATGGTGTCGTTTTTTTTTAGGAAAAAAGATGTGAGGTCTCCTTATAAATTCTTCTTATAAACTCTTCTTTCTCCTACTATTTTTTTTGGCGTCACGAGATGGTATATACCAATGTCAAGCCCACCAAAGTGTTGAAGAGTATAGTAACCTCTGAGAAATTGGAGGCAATTGGATGGATGCAAATACATATATATATGTATGTATATATACGTGTATACGCACTATGCACACTTATAACCTCAACTCCTGTATGAGGAGCCTGTGTAGATAGATTTTTGCACACCATCCCTGAAAATGTATAAGTATTGCACTTTTCTCAAATTGGAATCTTGTTGTTTTTTTTCTTCTCTTGCAAATGACAAGGCGTACATTATATTTTTCCCCCTCCTTCCAATTTTTATCTCCAAAAGCTCATACCCATACACAATCAAATCATGCAGAATCACTTTAATAGTTATGACCTATCTAAGTCTTGTATCACTGAGCAAACATCTTTGAGATCAGAAGTCATTTTTTGGGTCTCTCTCTCTCTCTCTCTCTCTGATGTTGACTGGGATAGCAGAATTTTTTCCCCCATTTTTGGTCGACGGTCGTCATGGGTGACTTTTACTATGATTCTTGTACAAATACATACATATGTATACGACGTATTCATATTCCCCCATAAGAAAACGTGTCCCTTCTTTGCCCTCAAACATGTGCTTGGTGCAGCTCCTGTGAGACCATCGCCACGTCTAATTGTCGCATAAGCAGTTCATCGACGTTTTTCCCCCCTTAAAAAAAGGCTAGTTCATTTTAATTTCAATGTAAACGCTCTTTAAGCAATAATCTTTTCCTCCATCTCAATAGATTCCACTTGGAATGAGGGAGATTAGAAGAGACGAATTTTTTTTTTAGATTGACGCGCAAGCTCTTATTATCATTGCCAATTACAAATGGTGTTGATTCCATTACTTATTTTGTGTGAAATTTGTTTTTATTTTTTTTTTTGACTTCATCTTTAACTATCCCCAAAAATATTCAATTTTTAATGAGAAACATTTGTGACGATCATTACGCCCAAGGAAATGGAGAAAAAAAAGGAGCTTAATGCAAACAAACTGAAAATACGAGGGAGAAAATATAAAACACATGGTCAAGTACTCAAAATAATTGAGGCGGAGGACGGGGACAAAATGCGTAGAAACTAATCTGACTAATCAGGCATGGGAGAGAAAAATAAGGAAGATATCCCTTCTCTGTCTCTCTCTCTCTCTCTCTCATTAAAAGAATGTGTATGAAGACTAAGTCATAAGGAGGTGGAATAAAATGTTTGTGGTAAATAATGATCATATTATAATACTACCAACGACGGTATGGGACAACTCTTAATGTTCAAATTGATCTTAGGTGACCTTTTTGTGAAACTATATCAGATGTTATTTGGTGGGTCACGTTGAGTCATGACGTGGGACAGTACAAGCAGTCACACCCTCGACAAAATCCAATAATAAGCGCCTGTCCCATCTTCCTATAATTTTTCACCCTAAATCCTTCGCAATAACCACTTTTACTACGTGGATTGAGGATAATTCTGTCCCAATCATAGTCAAACACATACATGAGTAAATACATACACACATTACATTTCTATCTCGAAAAAAACTAATAAAAAAACGGTACTAATCACATTTATTCCTCTGGTAGTAGTGGTCAGAGTACAAATAGAAAAAAAAAGTATGCTAAGAGAAACGATAGAGAAAAGACGAAAACATATAGTGAGATGGGCTAATCTCTCGTAATTTTTTCCTCCCCTGATAAAACTTTAATACATGTTTGTGTATAATCAAATTGTGTGTTTTCTTCCATACAACACACATACACACATGTGTGCCTCCTCCTCTTTTTCCCTTCGCTTTTACTACCAATCATTACTACTTATGACGGCTCCAGAGGCAAATAAGCACGTAGTAGTGTGATACTCCAAAAAAGGGGGAGAGATCTTTCTTTATTTGACGATAATTATCACTTCTGCCTTCAACTATATTCTTCTCGGAAACTTTCATTAGCCCCAAGGATTTGATGGTGATTATGTGGATCTTCACATATTAAAGGAAAACCTCGTCAAGATATTTATCCATGTCCATGCATTTTAAAATATTTTCAACTTTTACCGGTTTTCGGAGGTGGTGAGCGGGATTTTTGGGGACATTCCAATGCTTTTTGGAATTCCACGTTGTTTTTTTGTGTCCAAGAAGAACCGTACATCCAGAAAGACTTGGGTATGGAGAGGAACAAGGGAAGTATGTACATCCGTAGTCAATACTGTGGACTAGATTTAATCGAATTGCATGCTCTTGTTTTTATCACCTTGTACTGTGTACCATTGTCCGTTCTTCTTCAGTCTTAAGTAATTGCATTCATACAAAAGGTCCTTAGGAGTGTGTGGCCGTGTGGAAGGCTTTTGTACAGTGCCAGCTATTTTCCCTATTTTTCAGGCACATGTGCAAGGAGGAACGCCGTAGTTATTACTCATTGCAGTGAGGACAGGATTGCCGAGATCCAGAGGGGTAATGAGAGACACATTGAAAGAGAAAGAGGAGCAGAAAGAGAGAGAGAGAGAGAGAGAGAGGAAGGAAGGATGACAGAAGAAAAAAGAGGTAAGGGAATCAGCCAGTGAGAGTTTCAAAAAGGCCATAGAGACAGGAATGTAGAGAGAGAGAGAGAGAGAGAGAGAGAGATAGAAAAGAGACGGAGAGAAAAAAGAGAGAAAAGAAACAGAGAGAGAAAAAGGAAACAGAGAAAGAAGGGAGAAAAAAAAGCAGACACAAGGACAGGAAGGAATGGCAGAATTAGCTCGTGAGAGCTTCAAAAATACCAGCGAGAAGGATAGAAAGAGAGAAAAAAATCATACAGAGCAAGAGAGAGAGAGAGAGAAATGCCAAAGGCCGACAAAAGAGGAAGAGAGAACAAAGAGGCAGAGAAAGAGAAGAAGCTGAGACATAAAGGTCAGGGAGGCAATGAGAGAAAGAATCGGAGAGAGAGAAAAGGACGAAGACAGAGAAAAAAGAGAGTGAGAAACTCTGGCATAAAACGAGGAAAAAAGAGAGAAAAGGAGGGAATGTATAAGAAAGAGAAAGAAAGGAGGAGAGAGAGACCAGTAGAGAAAGAGAGCGAGAGAGCGAGGGAGAGAAGAGCAGAGAGAGACAGCAAGGGAGGGAGTATCAGTGGCATATCCCAACCACCACGTTCCCTCCAAAGATTGTTAGTGGTAGTGTTTAGTAGTACTCTGTAATGTCTAATTATTAAAAAGTTAAAATTCCATAGCTTAAAGGTTTCCATGAAGTAGGTTTATAATCTTAATGTCGTCTTATTTTTTCTCCCCTCCAGATTCCCGTACAAATGTTGAGTGTGTATATGTATATCCAGATGATATTTATTGGAAGAGATGACCTCGACTTGATGAACTAAGAGGAAGCCTTTGCCCCTAAAATGGACCTATCAAATCCTTCTCTGACCATCACATCATCTGCCACACACTTGTACCCAATTCAACACGCCACACATATACTGTATCAATGCTCTCTCTCTCCCTCACTTGCTTTCGTCCCTCCTCCGCCTCCTCAAAACGTTTTTTTGTAATATTTTCCTTCTCATTCCAAAGGAGAGAAGAGGATGATGGATGTATATACATATGCGTATCTTTAGGAAAAACAAGTGATTAGTTGTCAATGGATAATAATAAGTGAATCATACACATATTCTCCCACCCCTGAGAGTGCATGTGTGTGGAGATTATGGCAGAAGGTGAAGCAGATTGGTGGGACGAAACAACAGATATATCACATTATTAAAAATACGACATTTCCCTCTACCACACTTTGCTTGGGATGGGGGCTTCTTGCCAGTAAATAATACATTTTATTTATTATTCACACAAAACTTAAGACCGGGTGGCTCGTCATTTGTCTGTCATTATGGGTGTTATTATACATATACAATGGAAATAGAGGACTCGCAGTGGTCCATGGTGGGGGTGTAACGGGTGTAGGTAGGTACGACCTGGATCATATGACTTGTCTCTCTCTCCTTCTCTCGCTTTCTCTCTCTCTCTCTCTCTCTCTCTCTCTCTCTCTCTCTTTTGTACGAGACATGATGAGGAACGTAAAAAAAGCAACAATTTTTCCATTCTCTCTCTCTCTCGATCTCTCTCTTCCAAAGTGAACAACATCGTTCATCATCAATGTAACAAATCGGATAACGATGAGTCTTCCTTATCATGGTGATTATCGCTTTTTCTCTCCGTACTTCTCTCTTTCTTTCTCTCTCTCTCTCTCTCTCTCTCTCTCTCTCTCCCCTTCAAGAAATATTTTTCATCAAGTCGTCTTTATCCACATACGACAATAAATGAGATGAGGTTGAAGTGGGAGAGGGGACACACATGTCAATCATATCAGTTGAAAATGATGGGATGAGCTGTTGCTATACATATGTATGGCCATGTATTCCTCCACATGTTCCAAGTACATATTACCTATGCAGTAAATATGAGTAAATCTATGGATGTATAGAAAAGCTCAATATAAAGGAGGTTGTTTTTTTCCCTTCTTGTTTTTTTTTTGCACTATTTTCATATATTTTTCTGCGCTCACCCTTTTTAAGTGTTTCCTTTGGAAAGCTCTTCATAAGTATTTTCGTATTAATTAGTTCATCTAATACTCCCCCTCCCCCCTAGAATTCCTCCAATGAGATTCAAAGACCTTCTGGACGTGAAATGTTTTTTTTTGTTGTTTTTTTTTCGTGTTGAGAATAAAAGGGCACGGTGTTCACTTTGGTACAGTAATTTTTGCTGGTTTGTCTCATAATAAAATTGGAAATAAATTTTCATTATCCTCCTATAAGTAATAAGAAGTCATTTGGTAGATTGAGTGGGGGAGGGGGAAATGGTGGAAAAAAATATTGTTTATTAGCCGTAAAAGAATCTAATTGTAAAGGATAGAGAGAAAAATAAGGGATTTTTCTTTGGAGGAACTCTTCTTACCTTCATCACCTCCCCCGCCCCACTTATTTTAATGTCCACTAACCACTACCTGAGCTACATGGAGCCTCAAATGGTGTACAAGAGAGAGAGAGAGAGAGAGAGAGAGAGACAAAAAAATGGAAGGTTTGATGAATAAAAGTTCCTCAAAACACGAAGGTATACTTTAATTGTGATAATGCTCGCCCTAGCTACATTACGTGTATCTTTCCGTCATAATGATACTTTTATATGTCCAAAAGGACTCAAAATTGTGGGTATACGGACGAGAGAAAAAAATTAACCCCGTACAGTCGCAAGTGATTACAGTGTACGCATTGAAATTCTCACCTTTTTTTCATCATTTTGCACTTGTTATTTAGTTGTAAGTATACTTACACGAAATGCTCGTGGGAGCTGTATGTATGTATACTTTTGCTACTAATAATGGGTGATACTCCCAAACTCTCAACATATTATCATGTATACTTATTATCCAGTGTATTTCCCCCTTCTATAAGTATACTCAGGGTGTGTTGGGGACATTACAAATTCTTAGAGGGTACATTATGTGCACAGAAAAAAAATTCCATATAATAAATCCAGACGACTCCTAGCAACGATCTTGGCTGTCGTCAATGCGATCTTTCATGGTGTATATAAGACTCAGGGAATCCAAAAAAAAAAAGTAATATATGTATCGTTCTGTGTGGATTTATAAATTTGATGAGAATTTTTGCACACACACCATACCATCAAAAAATTAGTACCAAGCGGAAAGACAAAGTCACGCCATATTTATTTTTTTTCAGTATTTTTTCCCCTTATTGCTATAATTTTAATTTTTGCATTTTTCCATAATATGTAGCTTATACCTTGGCTAGAATTCCTTCCCTCTCCTTTTTGCTTTTGTCCCATTCTCTTTTTCCCCCTCTTTCTCTCTCTATTTCTCTCTTCTCCTTTTCAATTTCAATCTTTTTTCCTCTTGCTCTTTCTTTCTGTCTCCCCACATTTGTTTCTTAAAGATTGTGGCTGTTTCCAAGAGGCTTTTCGAGAGAAGGACAAGGAGAGAGAAAAAAAGGATTTACTGCCGACTCATCACACATCGCTTTCCTTTGGATTGATTCCTTCCACTGCACTCCTATACATAATTTCAACAAATAGTAAATTGAGTCCCAATTTATCTTGGAGTAGCTACTAGTAAGGTTAGCAACTCATATGTATACTCTCCAGTCTTCACTTGCCTTCTACAGTAATATTTTTTTGGAGGGAGATAATGTCTTCTTCTTCTTCTCCAAGTATATTTTTTCTTAATCGTAATAAACTATCTTTAGAGGTTATTTCAGAGATGATCAATGGACTGAACTAAGGTTATTTTAAATTCTCATCAATTTTTTTTATATATCTGTCTATCTCTCTTTTCAACTGGTGACTATCGTCAGCATTCATTTATTTATTTGTCGTGGTTGATAAAATAATTATAAATTAACAAATGCCTCCCAACTAGTAGCTTGGAGCTTCTATCAGCTCCAACTTAATGTATAGAGTTTCTGGAAAAAAATGGGAGATGCTTAACAGCTGAAAGAGCAAAGGGTGGGGGAGAATCAAGTTCTTGAGGATATCCCGTGGATTTTCATACTCTCTTCTTTTTCCATGTGTACATACTACTATAATATACCTATTCCATGTGACGCAAAGCAAGATAAAAAAGCGTTTTTGAAAAAGGTTATTTTATACAGATTTCACTTGAGAAGGAGGGAGTAGGAAAGGAAATTACGATAAAAACTCCTGTACAAATTATGTCATTGAGTGCAGCTATAGGTATTATGAGGCAGGAGGGAGCTGTATTATTATTATTATACAATTTTCATTACCAAGCTCAAAGTCTTTTCGTGAGATTTAATTCAGGGCAAATCATGACATAAAAAAATATGTTAAAGTCACAAAAGGAAGAAAGTCACAAGGGGCAATTTGAGTCTTGAGCTAATTCAATAAGTACATATAGGTATCTATACATATACGTATATATATGTGTGTATTCAGGTGGCTGGTAAAGGGTTAAATCTAGCTTATGTGCATATATGTATACATATACACATAATATGTACATTGTCTATTAAAAGGCATAGGACGCTACGTATTCTCATGTTTCACGGTGATGGACTTTTAAAAGTGCATTCTCTCTTTCCCCCTTGTCTCTCTCTCTTTCTCTCTCTCTCTGTCTCTCTCTCTTTCTCTCTCTCTCTCTCTCTCTCTCTCTGCTCTCCTTTCTCTCTCTCACATTTTCTCTCTCTTCCTCTCTCTTGCTGTCTCTCTTCCTCTCTCTCTCTTGACTTTTTTGATACGATCAACCTTTCCCACGTTTACTGTACACTCATGTATCTCTTAACACGTTTAGCAAGGGAATTCTCAGACATTCATACATACTCAAGTTTTCACCTTAATGTAATACACGGAACGTGTGAAGTTTTTTTTTTTTTGACAGAGAATAGATTTGTACAACTAAACACGAGGTTAAATTTGATATGGAGATGAATAATAAAAATATATATGTATATGTATTACATATTAGTCTATCGCCTGAGAGCTATGTATTATATCATTCAAAAAAAATATTTTTTACAATGTCAGTGCGGAAGAAAGAGATTTCGCCAATTTTCTAAGTGCCCCATGTTCCTGTCTCTCCCATTTTTTTTATTCACTGTCACTTCTCTCTATATAAATATCTAATATATGCAAATATCAAAAGGGGGAATTGAAGGGCACTGGATTATCTGATTAGCTATGGGTGAAAAAAAAAAGTAAATGACACGGGAAATAAATGGAACCGAGAAAATAGATAAAGGTAGAGGTCAGTCTTTCATATTGTTTAACAGCTACACAGATAAAAGCCCATGAGATGACATTTGTTTACTTTTCACCTTACATACACTAAATAACAATCAGGACATAATTGCCCGGAATCAAATAATGTATTATTAATCATATTAAATGGCAGGTTTGTTTTTTTTTCATTCTCTCATATTTTTTGCAAGATACTCATACTAATAGATAGGTCTAAATAAGAGACAATAAAAATAGCACTTTATACCTGCAAATTGATAGGAAAGCCGGAAAAGTTGAGGATTTGGTAACTTTATTAGGGAAAATACGTAGTGAATTGAGGCAGACGAGATTAAAGGGGTAAAAAAAACATTTGAATCCGTATAAAACGGGACTGATTCAAGGCGATTTGGGGCAAAAGGACTACATCATAAACGATTTTTAACTAAAGCCATCGTCTCTCCCTGCACAGCATGAGCAAAAAAAATCCAGACTATGGTCAGCGGAGGAGAAATGAGACAGAGATGGGTGTCTGTGTTGATATTGTGCATATCATCTGTAATATTTGAATATAGACAAGTCCATCTTTATCTGAAAACACGATTGAAAAATTATTATTGTGTTTCCCCACAATATGTCTATATCCGCTTGCCGTATAATATGATCCGTAGTAATAAAAATTGCTCATGAGCACACATGTATACTTTGCACAGGTGATAAAATAAATGTGGGATGTGTATCATCATTGTATAAACTAGACCTCTAAAGAGTATTCATAATAATATTAGTATAAAACGTTCGGATTTTACTCGAACCTTCCATGTATTGTTTTTTTTTATTTGTCATCCCACCCTACCATCATGCTCAACATGCCCTTTTACTTTTTACATTTTTTTTGGTCCAAGTTGGGGCAGTGGGACATTCTGTACATCAAATGGGATGAATGTCATGGCGAGACAGGAGGATCAACAGAGACATGTACAGAGAAAAAATGGGGGAATAAAATATTCTCTCCACTTTTTCCTCATATTTTATGTCAAATGCCAGCGAAGTAGCCGTTTTGAGCAGTGATTAACATTGCCTGTGATTGTTGGATATAATGAGCCAAATACAGTTTTGATGTATAGGAAACCCCATAACTATTGATATGGTCGATTATACCTACTAAAATACATGGAAGTTCTCTCTACATGAACATTTAGCCAAAAGAGGAATATTGGAGGTGAGTCAGTGTCAATTATTATTATTTACTTATGCACTCATAAGCAAACATAGGATATTTCATCTCATGAATACTTTTTTTTCCTTTTCCCCTTCGCTCCATTTCTCACCATGTATATATGGAAGTATACAATTTACACATTTAATAACACAATATTTTGCAAATGTTTACAAATTTGACAAAAAATAAAATGAATGCCAAATGTGGGGGGAAATCTGTGCACACACGCGTCGCTTATCAAGTCTAGACTACTTGTAATATATAGAGCATTATTGCTCCAAAAAGCCAGTCCCGGTAGTAAATATATTTACCTGCACACTTTCCCATAAATAAATATTATACTCCCAGCTAATAATATGTTAATTTAAAGAGCACAAGGTCAGGGGGTGCATTCAGAGTTTTATCAATCAATATTAGGGATTTCCATCAAAATAAAAACCAAAGACTAAACCTTAATTTTTCATTTAATTGGTAGAGTTCGAGGTTATAATTACCATTTTTTCCAATGTTGTTTAAAGTCAATACTAAACATGATGAGGGAGAATATGTGTTTCGGGATAAAGGGGCCAAAATATGGGTAAGTGGACCCTGGAGAAAAAGGAGGTCGTTTATTTAAAAAAGGGTTATTTATAATACTACCCACCACAGAAAAAATAATTTCAGTTCACATATCACGGGAGGAGGAAATGGAAGAAATTAAACATATGCATATGTATATGAACAGAAGAACAAGCATTTTTGTAAACGTGTAACTGTCCTCAAAAGGGAGGAAAAGGGGCAATGTACAAGTGTTTTTCCAAGTTCAAAATAAATAAAATGAATGATAGAATGGAAAAGAAATGAGGTAATAACAATTATTTATTCCTGTTTGGCGAGAGCATTTTATTTTGACTGTTGTCAAGTTGTATATTATAAGGGATATTTGGTAAACGAAAAAAAAAGGGACAATTACGATGCACTTTTGTGCATTCACTTCCTACGTCACGGAGTCACTCAGCAAGGGAGAGTGGGCGTTTCGTAGGATAACAATGAGCCAGTTATTGCAGCATGCCGTTATGAAATGCGACATAATCCACACGATTCCGCACTTTTGTGCCGTGTGCCACTGCACTTCATCAATTATGTACGACATTTATTATATGAGAGATGTCTTCGTCAAAGAAAAATGAGGTTATAGTACGTTTGTTAGGGAGAAACTTCATATGTATAATGCCAAAGCTAAATATCCATGTTATTTTTTTCCCTTTTTGGCACGAACCATCTTTCAGGTCTTATATAATCCACCATTGCCTTCCACCATTTTTTTACAATTGCAATTGCAGGGAGCCAAACGATATTTATCAAATGTGAATATCACATTTAAATTATTATTTCATACACATCTCCGGGTGCATTCACCTCCAAAATAATTTTTAGCTCCTAGTCTTGGCCAGTTGTGATTTAAGCATCCAATACGAAATTTTCCATTTGAAAATTTCCTTTTTTTTTTCATAGTTAAAATATCTTAGCTACACAGTAAAAGACATTTCTTTTTTAAACAATATATTTGCTTTTAAAATATATTTCTTGGAAATTTTATATTTAACTTTAATATTTATTTTCACTAAAAAATTGAAGCGAAAGTGATGGTAAGTTCCAGGAAATTATACATTTTAATATTGTCATTGCTGATACCAGAACCACTCACAGCTGTGCCTTCCAGCTTGGGGTAAAGGTAGAATTATAAAGGTGACATTTTGATTCTCATAATAATAACCTATAAGGTTGACCAAAGGCTTACATGGTACATCTACGAGTATATACATATTGAAAGGGAAAGTACGACCATTACAGACTCCGTCCCAGCTTAAGCATGGAGCAAGAAGAGGGCCATAATGGACATTCTCACACCCATTGACAACTATTGAACGTCTTATTTTCCAGGCAAAATCCTCTGTTATTCTTATAAATGTTTGGTGAAGTGATTATACAAGGATGAAGTAAACGGATGTATTCAAATCATATCAGGTGTCTGGAAAACCTCCTTTACATTGCTCCAACCGCATCTCTCCTCCAATGTAATGGTCACATTTTGAACACGAATTAGTTATACAGCGTTTTTTTTTACTTGTTGAATCTGGGATATGAATAAAATACGTGATTTCTTAGGATTAAAAAAAAAGCGTGTTTGTGGAGTTTCACACGTATGCCATGTATTTCTGGGCTTCCTCTCCCTTTGCCACTGATCGAACATCCAACGTCCGTGTATGTTTCCTTTGCTGAAAAAGAAAAAAAAGGGAATATTTTGGGTGAAATAAAAAAAGGCAAATGTGAATATCTAAGGAAAAGATCAGGAGAAACCAGGGAGCTGGAGAAAAAAAAAGTATTTCCATAAAATTCTCTCTTATCCTCCCATTGGAGCCCCTGCCGATGTCATCTTTCGGAAACAAAATATATTCTCTCTCCTTCGCTTTTGTCAACATTTGTGTGGGAGAGGCTACGTCAGCACGCCACTCTCAATTTTAGATTGAGGTAGCAGGGCGGGTGTTTATAAGAAAGGATTTTTAAAAAAAATTAGAGTCTAACGAATACATAATACATGTGATTTTTTTATACTTTTCCTATATACACTCTACATATAAATATAAGGAGGATTTCGAAGAAATAAATTGTAATAATTACTATCCTTCAGAGGACTCCGTGAGTTGAATGTGCCTTGGGTGGTTGGACGCAAAGGTGACACGTTTGTGAGCACGTGAATTCCCGGGATGCTCATTCCTCCTGTCCATTTTTACATAAAAAGGGATTTTCATTGACGTGGGAGAATGTTTTAGTAGTTTTTAAGAAGACTTGCTAACTTTCCCTTCTTTTGGCTTCTCCAGTGCATTTTGAGAAATGGCCGGATAGAACATTTTCCTTGTCCATTAGTTTTTACATTGGTCTTCCCGTCACTTTTCTCGGCTGGAATGACATTATTGTGTGTGAGTGTGTTCTCACATGTGTGTGTACATGTGTTCCCATTACTACAGGGTGAATAGGGCTGAATATGGGAAATTAAGGTAGAATTGAAAAGGAGTGGTAATAATACGAAGACAATGAAGACAAACTATTGTAAAGGAGAAAGAGAATTCTTCCAGCCTTGGATTTATAGTATACTGTCTCCAAAAAAATCCTCCTAAACTTTCTCAAATCACCCCAAAGGGGCTTGAAAAGGTATGGGCCAGGATGGTTATTAGGAGGAGAGTTCTTAAAAGCTGTATACAGGGGCATTGAATGCTTTTAATTTCTGCCACGTGCCGAAATTTTTCGTAATGTGTACCATTTTATTGTGGCGGAGCACATGGAGGGTTCGAAGAAAAAAAAAGGTTCAAGTACATATACATACATACATAAATATATCCCACAATACGCGTGTAAACATTATCAGGTCCATATATCCGTGTAGTAATAATAACAGTCTCCAGATTCTTTTTGGGACGAACCAAAAGGGATGAGAAGAAGATGGGGAAAAGACAAAAAAAGGAAGGATTTTTTTTCTAAGGGTCCTAACCCTTACCAGCTGTTCTCAACAAAAGAACCTTTAAGTCAAGCCTCAATGATCCTTTCTAAGAAATGGTGGGTTTCACAATTGATGCCATGCTTATTTATTATATCCTTCCTCGTTACATATTCTAAAGTGTGTTCTCTTTCTCTCCCCTTTTTTTTGCTCACTTTTCTAAAGTAAACACACGCACGGTGCGGGGAAACTCTCTTTTACCCTTAGTGTAACGTATGACTTCAAAAAATGTTTTTTTGTGTCTGTGTAAAGAACATTTGCATTACCATAATAAAAATTACAAGGGAAAATATTTATGTCCGCAGATTGTTCGGGTACTTGTACGAAAGGAAGGCTTCTTCCCCTTCTCTGTAAAGGCTTGAACAAAGTGCTCCTTTTCTTCTCCAGAGGGTCCGGGGAAATCATGAAAAAGGGGGACAGATCGACGAAGAGAGAGAAAGAGAGAGGCTAGGCAAGACAGGAAAAGAAAGAGGGAAAAAGAGAGACAAATACAGAAAAAGAGAGAGAAATAGAGCTAGAAAATGAGAGAAAGAGAGCGATAAAAAGATAGAAAGAGAGAGAGGGGGAAAAAGAGAAAGAGATGGAAAGAGAGAGACAGAAAGAGAAAGAAAAATGCAAACGAGAAAGAGTGAGAGAATGAGTGTAATTAAAACATACCCACACTACATGAGTGCTGTGTTATGGCTTAACCCTTTTTAACCCTTTACTTGGGCCATTTAAAAGAGAGTCCATAGGGTTTTCCTTATTCTTTCTCTCTTTCTCTCTCTATGTCCGCCCTTTGAATGTGTAAGCTCCTAAATGTATACATTTGTACCCGATAATGTAAAGCTAATACAATGTTGTAGTATAAGTAGCCATGAAAGTGAAGATGTATAATTTTTGGAAAGTCCTAAAAAAAAATCGAGGGTCTACGCACACTAATAACTTACAATTAAAAACAAAAGTTCTCCGGACATTGTAATGCTCTCCAGTCAATTGTTTTGGCAACATTGAATTTAAGAGAGAAAAAAACAATTTTCTTTGTATTTTTTGAATATATATTCCCCCTTTTTTTGGGGTCTTACGCGGTGGCATGAGCCACATTAATTAAGAACCAGCAAGAGACAGTTTAGCTACGGGGTCAATTCCTTCCCCGCCCTCTTTGTTTCTTCCCAACTTGTGCCTCACACTCAATGAGTAATCATCCAACTCCCTTTTTTGTTTTTGTGACTGAAGAAAAGAAACTCCGCAAAATCCCTGGGTGTAATATGTATGAGGACGGAAAAAAATGTGGTTATTAGTCCAAGTTGTTTTTTTTTTCGTGTGTTCAAAAGGAGTCAGATGGGGAAAGGTTTTTGTGGTTGGGCTTTTATTACGGCTACTGCCATTATTATTATTATAAAGTATAAGTAATCTAGATCAAAAGTAGACCCATTGTTTTTGTAGTGAAAGCCGTCCCTTCCCCTCCAAAATAAAAACATTCAAGTTTTTTTCAATCTTCCCAGCACAGATGCAGGCAATGGTCATAATATTACCTGGTCCTAAATTTTTTTTTTTTGGCTCGAGTTTCATATGTCAAAGGGGTATTACATTAGACCGAGTCCCCTTCAAATGTCTAGGTAAAACATAAGGGGAAATTAATACATGAGATAATTTTTTCTTCTCTGTGTGTATATACATGGATTCACGAGAAGAATAAAGTAGGGATCATTGTCATCTCCGTAATTTTTTTTTGCGTGGAGGAAAAGGGGGTTTATTATGACAATTAAAAGTTGTTTGAAACTTCCCCTTTAAAAAAATCTGTCGCATAAAAAAGGTCATCATTATTAACATTGTGTATGGATACATTTAAATAAAAAAAATTGAATGTGCTTCATCCATCAGGAAATATTAGAATGTCGTTAAACAAAGGGCTCATTGCACTTTGTAATTAATTGATCTGTTATGACCCCGTCAGCAGCGGAAAGACCTTTAAAAAACATCCCAGAGTTAAATGAACCCCCTCCCAGAAGAAATAAAAATATTAACTCATTCCTATATATTTTGGCTTCCCAGTAAGTGTCATTATTCAAACAAATTGTAGCAAGAGCGTCTCCCAAGCGTTTTTTTTAAATGTTTTTAATGGTTGTCTAAACAATTTTTTTGGTGTCACGTTCCAAAGAGGGACACATGTATGCACAGGGGTTCATTTAGGCTCAAAGATGATACTGTGGGTGAAAAGGACACATGCGAGTAATTATTGACTGGGCCTACAAAGGAAAAAAAAAGTATGAGAGGAGTCAAGCAAAAAAAAACACACACTCCAAACTCCATATAAAAATGCACTGACTAGGGGATAAAATAAAGTCAACAATGAAAACGATAAAAAAAAAGAGGCATACCAAAGCGTAGTACTCATACACATTAAAAGTGAGAGCTTTGTAACACTGTGTCTTTTAGACTCAAGAAGAACGTAATGCACAATACTAAGCAGTGAAAAAAAAAACTTTTTTTTCTTGTTGTTACAATGATTACAGAACGGAAAAATTTCTTAGCGGAAAAGTTTGTTGATATAACATACGAGACTTAATTCTTTCTGTCTCTCCCTCCTCCTCCTCCTCCTTGTTATACTCATCATCCTCATCATCCCCAAAATCGTAGAGGAGCTTTACAAGTTGAAATGAACATTTTTGGGAGTTAATAATGTCACCGGAAATGTCTCAATATTTTTGTATAATAGTTGTACCACGTCATACATGAAAATGTAATTATGAGACTTATGATAATATCAAATATTTTATTGGTTCCTTTAATGCCCCCACACGTTTTATTTTCCCGATAATTATTATTAATACCAAAGAACAAAACGAGGCAATCTCCTGTTATGAGACATGTAAATGTAGGGTAATTGTACAAAGAAGGAGCTTAGGAAGGGAGATAAAGCACATCACACTTGACCAACACACGTTGTTGTGTGTTGCAAATCATACACAATAATAATAATGTGTTTATCTTTTTTTTTTGTCCTCCTCCCTCTCCACATGCACACCAAATATGTATTTATACGAAATGTACTTTGGCTATTCCTATAGGTTGAAGCATAGGAATGTCACATTATTGAGACTAGCCATTACATTTTATTATCTTTTGAGACAGTAACAGAGAAGTACAGCAAGAGAGAGAGAGAGAGACAGAGACAGAGATGACCAGAGAAAAAAATGTCATAAAAAACATAATATACTTGTTGTAATTTACCAACTTGTCTCTTAACAAACGGTAGGCCTAATCTTCCGTCAAGAAATACTCCCCTGTTTCCACGTAACTGGTAATAATAAGAGTTATCGGAACATGGAAAGTTTTTATTTCTCCCTCAAAATTCTATCTCTTTCTCTCTATCTTGTTTCCACAATGAACAATGGTCAGTCTTCCTCAGATTCCCCCCCTCCCTCATCTTTCAAAATATCTAGTGGGGAGGGGTCTTTTTTTTCTTTCTTAGTAGCCCCTTCATTACACAGCACAGGTTGGGAGATACATGGAGATGCCCACGTACTCACGATATTTGTACAGGGAGAGTAAAATCTCCGAATTGGCATTCCCTCAACTTTGGATCAGTTAAATGTACGTGGATTTGATTTCGCTTTAAAAGGGGCTTCTCGCACATTCTCAAGTGCTTGGAAAGTTGTCATTATATGCATGTGTACACAGTATGTGGCATATTGTAATCGTACAGCTCCGGACATCATTTGGTTTTGAAGGACAATGAGGAAGAAGAGTGAGAGTGAACAAAGGTAAGGGGACAAACAATGGGAGACTATATCAATATATTGAACATACAGAAATGCGGATATGCCTCTAAATTCGGAAGGAAACTAGACTAGAAGCTAGACAGCCCATATGTATATACGTATACATGCATACGCACATTAAAGTTCTCTTTTCAAAAAAAAAAAATTCCTTGACCAATGGGCAGTAGCGGGAAATGGGTGACCACGGGGTTAGTAGGTTTAAATGTGCTTCAGGAACAACAGAAGTGTGTGAACAAAGATTTTTTTTCTTTATCCTTTTTTTTTTATATTCCTGACTGGTGTGTCGAAGGGTTGGTGTCTACCACTTGCTATTACTGAAAGCAGGAGTGCTAGAGAGAGAGAGATAGAAGAGAAAGGTAAGAGAGAAGAATTGTATACTATAGTTGAAAGCTCAGAGAATGATCTTTTGTGCCCACATCTCCTTAGGAATCACGTGGAGAAAGAGTGGGACAGGATCACCAAAATCCTTCCTGGTACGTCCACATTAGTACTAGAAGAAAAATTTATGTCTGCTTTAAGGTCCTCTCTGTGTTTGATGGAAGATAAAAGGACAAGGAGGGAAGGGAGACAGAGAGAGAGAGAGAGCGATGGATAGTTTCGCCATTTCCAGATGTGCAAAATGGTCATGTGAATGAAATGGAAGTAGTCTTACATGGAGGGAGTGGAGATGGAGGGTGAGAAACACGTTTTTTTTCCATCCTTACCTATTATTTCCAATGAACACAAAAAGGAGAGCTGGGCCGAGATAGAAAGAGAGAGATGGAAGGAGGGAGAAGTTATTATTGACAATGGACAACACATTAAAGTGTGCTGGACGTGGAAGGGAAGGAATATTGCCTATTTCAAACTTAAAAGTTCTGTCTCTCTCCCAGGGAATTGACCATCAGCCGCCGCATTTTGCCAAATGAATGACCAGACCTAGAGAGAGAAAAAGAGAGAGAGAGAGAAAAAAAAGAGAAGCTTTGAATGGAGAATCCAATCTCCAATTTTTTCTCGGAGAGAAAAAGAAAGTGACGGAAAAGAAAAGACGGAAGAGGTACAGAGAGAGAGAGAGAGAGTGGAGTGCACTCTTCGTCTGTAGGAAGTTCACATCAGATTCTGCTCTCCCGGTGTATTTTATCAATCAGCTCATGATACATAAAAGTGAATCCTTTCTCTCTTCCTACGTATATTATCATTACCAACTTCCTATCTCTCTCTCTCTCTCTCTCTCTCTTGTTCTTTTCCGCTGGCACCTAAAGCATGTGAGTATACGTGGGATGATAACTATGCATATCCCCTGGTCACATTGAGCATCATCTATTATACATATAGTTACCTGCATTGAGAATGAGCAGAGAAAAATCCTGTCAATAGAATCGAATCCAGTTTTTCAAAATTGCCATTCACTGACACATGCACAAGGGTAAAATGAATGGTGAGAGCCTCTCAAGAGAGAGCGAGAGAGCGAAAGAGAGAGAGAGAAAGAAAGAAAGAGAGAGAGAGAGAGAAGCTTCACTGTCCATCTCATTCAATTCAATACCGCTCGACCACTTCCAAGTGGACGTAGCTGTCTCTCTCTCTCTCGCTCTCTCTCTCTCTCTTTCTCCCCCTCTCCCCGTCTTCTGGAAACCGTAATAACCTGGGAGTAATGCACACCTGAAAGGATCCATTTATAGACATAATAATAGTAGTGTAGGAATCAGATATAGCTTAACACTTAATGTTGCAACTTGAAAGTTCAATACAGTTTCAGTTCTCTCTCTCTCTCTCTCTTTCTCCCTTGCCATTTTGTCACTGGAATAAAAAAAAAATTTCAGTCCGAAAAGAAAGCAATGTAATGGTTGGAAGCTTGGAAATCAAACTCGTTCCTTCTCCCTATGCGATCATATGCTCGGTGAAAGTACATACTATGGGAATTGATGTATGAGGAAATTAAATTCACACACTGAAAAACACCAACTGATATGATATGGGAGGAATATATCCTATACATACCCACACAATGTAAATCCAGTCATTGGAAATGCGATGAATTCATCAGTGCCAGTGTCCACTACAGTGGCCGAGGGAGAGACAGGTTTCAATAATGAAATATATAAAATTCATCAATGAACAAAAACATGTGCTCATTCAGATAGAAACATAGAAAGAGAGAGACAGAGACAGAGAGAGAGAGACGTAAGATAAAAATAATCATACTATCCCAGCCTTTTGATGATTGCACAAGGATAAATGTCCGAGACATATGAATATTCTTCCTCCCTATTCAATAGTGTGTGATCAATTGCCGATGATGTCCACTCACAGTCATAAAAGATATCATTTGGATTCAAGGGTGTGAGAACTTGGATTTTTTCCCCTTCCGTTTCCCGGCATCTTCTTTCTCTTTTATCCATACATATATGTACATTATGTATGTATTCCCTCACTATGTCAAATTGTGCTCGTACTCTCAATGGAATAGGGACTAGCTCCGAGGTAATAATAGGTGTACCTACTGTACAGTAGCTAATATGTTACCGGATGGAAGTAAATTAGCCGTATTAATCACTTCTACAGCCCATTGTTTGTAATATTGAATCGTCATCCCATTGATTATGTATGTATATACACAAGGAATCATCCTCCTCCATTTCAATATATGTATTAGTCTTTAGAAACAGAACCAGTTAGACTAATTAATCGACAGAGTACAGTTGAATTGTAGTAAAAAAAACGGGATTTTTTTCATCCTCACACATTTGGAGTTCCTCCACTGTGAAGTAGTAATGAGTAACGTCTTGTGTTACAGAGGCCTTTATTGGGCTTGTTATTGTACCTAGCAAAACTCCTCACTCATTTTCCTTGTTGAAATCTGTATGAAAAAAAAAACAAAGGGTGGAATGGTAAATTATAAGCCGGTATATGTACTGGAAGCAAAAAGCCCAGAGAGTAATACGTGAGGAGAGTTTTAATGCCATTTAGTCATTTGTGTGCATTGGAGTGATTCACAAAGTGTATACATGATATATGTATATGCGGTCTTTAAAAAGAGGTGAAATATTTTGTGTATGAAAAAAGTGAGACTCCCGTCTTTTTCTCGTTGCACTTTTCTTTTGCTGTATGATGTGTGTGTGTGTAATTAACTTTTTGTCTTTTTTGACAGATGAGAGTGCATCTCTCCCCTCAAATTCTCTCACTCTCCCTTGGAGGCCCTAATACCTAAAGTGATGATAAATTACACCACGTTTAGAGCATTCTCCACTTCTTTGGTGGGAGTAACAGAATGTAATTGCACCTACCTGATTGCTACTAATTGCTAATAATACATTTCTTATGTTACTGCAAGTTAGTTGGTAATAACGTCTTTTTTTCTTCCTCTGATTTTTTTTCTTTTCAATCTTCCTCCTCATGCATTTAAGTACTCCTCCATATTCCCTATTATCCATTTTTTGATCCAATTTATTTGATCTGTCAAAAATGAGTAAAATCCTTGTTGATCATTGTGAGAAGGTGGGGATTTTTAAGGATTTTTTTTTCACGGTAAAAAAAAAAATAATAATAAAAACGGAGAGGAAAAAAACATTATGAGGAAGGCTGGATTGTACAGAAGGGGGAATATGAGAAGATGGAAAAAGAGGCGTGATGTAGGGAGAAAACTCACTTGGGGAGGAGAAACTGTACAAGTTAAATAATTAATTTTTTTTCTATTAACATTATGTACAGTATCATTTTTTGAACTTTCTTACCCCTCTATCTCGTGTAATGAGCTTTTTTTTCTCTCTCTCTCTCCGTTCTGACGACGTCTTTTTCTTGAAACAAGAAAAAAAAATTGCGACGTTTGTGTGCTAATTGCATCTTGTGTTTTTGGGAGATAATGGGAAGCATGGCATGTGTTTACAAGAAGCTGAGGAGGAGGGGGAGGGGAGGAGGAAGAGGAGGAAAAAAATAATAATTAGAGGTTGCGGAATGTTTCGTGAAAGACAAGATATAAAGAGAGAGAGAGAGAGAGAAAGAGAAAGAGAGGGATGGAGGAGAAAAAGATGTCAAGATGTCGAAATTTATTTCTACTGAACCGGTGAAGAAAGAGTAAAAGGCGATTTTCGCAGTTACATAGCGCACAAAAGTATTTAGCGGGTGAAATTTATGGAAATGTACGAAGGGTGATAAAATATACAAGGTGTCTAATTATCCATGTATTAAGTCATATTTTCGTCATTAGTGGGACGTAGAACATGACTTTGGACAAGGTATATTTTTTTGAGAGAGCGTGCAGATACCCGGGAAAAAAAACTTTTCCTTCTTCTCCAGCACTTTTCCTCTTCTTTAAAGACACCGCCAAGACGTTGTATTATTCCTACAGACCTTTTGATGACTAATAACTAAACCCCCAGAAAAAAAGAGGAAACCATGGAACTACGTATGGTATACCCTTTGTAGATCAAGTTCAACTCAGTACTGCGGATGTATATGTTTCCCTCTCCAAAAAAAAAAACAAAACAAAAACAGTAAAATGACAGCTGGATTTACCACACTTCACAAGTAATTATTGAATTTTGAGAAAAAAATGCAGTAAAAACCGATATTGCGGCCTAGTATGCCAAAGGGCAAATTAAAGGGAAGAAGAAAAAGAAGCCGGTAAGAAAGGAAACGTTGATAGATCTATGCAATTTTTATTTTTATTCACATTCTCAAAACTATAATATATACCTATGCATATATGGCATTTCTCATGTTCCAGAGGATCTTCCACACATGGTCCATATACCAATGGCCCAAGGCTATATACATGGATATAGGCCAACAGAAGCATGGGAAGGAGGAGTTGGAGGAGGAAAAAAAAAATCACTGAAGTCATTTCAGGAAATCATACAGTGGGGGAAAAGTGTAGGAAATGTAAATAGGAATAAATGGACGAAGCACTCTTTGCACTCCTATATATGTTGTTGTAGTTGCAGGGCTTAATTAAAGTAGAAACCCTCCCTGAAGGATGTAATTAACTCTGACATTTACATGCTCTCTCTCTCCCTCTCTTGCTCACTGACAATATTGATTGCTTACCTTATTATCAAACAACTCATATACACTTTCATTTAGAATCTCCTCCGTCTCTCTCTCTCTATCTCTTCGTCTCCTCTGAGGCAAGAAGAAGCACTGAACGCAGTCACATTAGAGGATAGTATATTACCCAGGATATAGCGTGTGGGCTAAGCGTGTTAAATAAAATAAAAGGGACTAAGACAGCTTGCACTTCATAATCATTTTTCCGCACAAATTAACAACAATAGCATCCCCTTGATCAGGGGCCTTCAGCGGAGACATCAGATTCTCCAGCCTCTTTGACAACCTTGACGTGGCGGGGAGTAATCTGCGATATTGGGCATGTAACATCGGCTTGTACAAGGTCTAATACCTGGGAGTAAACAGATATATGTATTATATAAATATTTTAGGGAGAATTTCACAACTCTTCGTCCTATTGACGGTCCTACACACGAAAAGACATCATTGTGGAAATGTGAAGCGAGTTATACTGTCAAGTTTAACGATACCAAAGCAGACGATTTTAATGCCATTAGAGGCATAAGTAACTGCCTATTAAGCCCGTGTATGGGCTTTTAATGGCTGGAAAAATATTTTTTTCCCTTTTATTCTTCTGTCACTATCACTATCCCGTCTGTATATTCTTTTAATTTTCTCTCCCTTTTCTTCTCTCTTTATCTTACTCTTCCTTTCATTTCTCTCTGTCATTCTCCATTTTTCTCTCTTTATCTTACTCTCCCATTTATTTCTCTTCCTCACTCTCCTTTTTATTCTTTCTTTATCGTATTCTCCCTTTTATTTCTCTCTCTCACTCTCCCTTTTCTTCTCTCTTTATCTTACTCTTCCTTTCATTTCTCTCTGTCACTCTCCCTTTTTCTCTCTTTATCTTACTCTCCCTTTTATTTCTCTTCCTCGCACTCCTTTTTATTCTTTCTTTATCTTACTCTCCCTTGTCTCCTCTCTTCAGCTTACTCTTCCTTTCGTTTGTCTCTGTCACTCTCCCTTTTTCTCTCTTTATCTTTCTCTTGTATTGCTCTCGCACTCGCACTCTCCCTTTTCCTTCTCCCTCGGTGTCTCTTGCTAGCTCTCTCTAATGGTTTCATGGACAAGGAAAAATGAGTAAGTGGGAGTGAATTAGTTGGGGTAATAATCATGGCTTGTACAAGTTTAAAACATGTGCTGCTGATGATGCTGCACATTGAAATGACTAAAAGACTCAGGTGAAATAGATGGATGGAAAGAACATGGATAAAATAAAAATTTTGAATGTCATTCTTTTTACTAATACCTCCCTCCTTTTTCCCAAGCCGCTGACATTACACTGTCCGTGGGCCACAAAGCCCTCTTTCTGCCACTGACCAAAGAGCAAGTACTACCACTACCACAGCAACGGACATAAGGACACATTATATTGCAACATGTTCCCTCAACAACCAAGAGGTCAGGGCAGAATGGACGGTATATTATGTGTTTTATAGAGAAAATGTGCAGTGAAAAAATCTTGCATAACTTTCTCTCTCTCTCTCCTTCTCTCTTTTTCTCACTTTGCCATCCAAAGTTGACTCCAGTTCAAAGTTGTGCAGGAACGCCTAAACTCTGTGGTACGACTAAATATATTTTTTTAGCATTCGTATAAGGAAAAAATATTTCCTAAAGAATATGCCAAAGTTGTAATTAAATAATAATGGTTGTACATACTACTTTGAGTATATGTATACAGGAGATTCACATTTGAAAAAATTTCTGCAATATCCACAAGGGCTTGTGCATAATTAGGCAGGAATAAAATTATTATTCCAAAGGTTAGCAATGAGTTGTACTATAGCAAATTCACATAAAGTTGAAAATCCTTGTGCTATGACTCTTGCCCTTTTCTGTATAAACGTACATATATGCATATGGAAATGTGGAGGAAAAAAAAAGAGATGTGCGATATAAACGACCGCCCTGTATTGTACGTTTATTGGCAGTTTGATGGGGTTCTATGGGGGAAATGAGGAACAAATACAAGCAATTTACATTAGGGAAGAGTCAGGACAATACCATAGAATGAGATGGGGAGAAAAAAAAAGGAAATGGAAAGTTGTGTGGCTAAGTAAATATTATTAAATAATAAGTGGTTCAAGTCCAAACCCATTACAAGAACGTGTTACCTTCTCTATGCGAATGATGTAGAGAAAGAGAGAGAGAGAGAAAGGGAAAAAATTGTGTGTATTCACACTTTTATACCTTTTTGTAAAGGTTCCTAGAAGGAACATCCAGGAATTAGTGACCTACTTACAAAGGAGTAAAAAAAAAATGCCAAGTTGGATGGTGTATCCGCCAATAGATAAGGATTCATTAAGTTCCTCACGTCCTACCCACTCCTATGTAATGTCCTGGTAACAAAAAAAAAAGGGTGAACGAAAGTAAAAGAAGAATAAATTGACAAAATCATTATCTCACCAAAATAAATAAAGCAAAATGAATCTATAGCTATACACTATGTCAGCACACATTCCATGGAGAAAGGGGTGAGTTGGGAAAATCCGTGAAGAGACTTGGAAATCCATGAAAAGACTGGAAAAAGCAAAGGAAAAAAAAGCTCTTTTTTTATTGTCACCCCTCCATCAGTGACTCCGGGAGGTACTTTTATAACATGTTGTACAGTGCAGAGGGACAACCTGTTGACCCTTTAATTTCTCTCCAAACTCATGTTTTTCTGTATGTGCATTCCCCTCCGTTCCATCTGTTTTTTTGCTGTAAAAGTAGAGTCACAAGTACATTTTTCCAATGTAATATTCGTCAGCCCCACGTACATTTGACTGTGGTGGATTTTTTCTTCGGTGGAAAAAAACCAATTTTCATGCCGCTCTACTCAAATTTCAGATGACTATGACGTATGTTTTTGTACGAAAAAAATCCCGTAATGTTTATCCACAAGGCCGAGAGGCCTTTGGTCATGTTAGTGGGGGGAAAGGGTTGGTAGACGTCGGAAAATAATACCAAAAAAAAATAAACAAACATTTCCATTATCCCCATAAAAAAGGTTTTGCCTCCGTCGGTAAAAGGGAATAAAAATAACTGCACTTGATCAAATGTCACACCTGTCTCATGAGGCCATTGCATGTGGGATTGATGTGATTTGTTGGTAAGTTACAGTATGTAATTACGCAAATACTGCTTTCAATACAAAATTTCCACCAAATCCCTCTTCGACATCGACTTCTTTCCTCTGAACAAAAAGTCATGTGTTTATCCTCCAGAAAAATTTCCGTCTTGTGTAATTAGTGCCAGAAGAAATGAAGGTCGTACATAGTACACGGAACATTTACTAAAGACATGGGTTTTCAATCGGAAAATTTAAAAAAAAAAAAAAAGGTTATTTTTTTCTCATTTTCTTTCCGAAACTATACGGATGCGAGATATACGTCAATGGTATTCTCTTCAAGATTTACATAATTAATATCCACAAATATTTGTCCGTGACCGGATTTGAATCTCAACCCTTTCTGCCCCTCACGAGCAAAAAAGAAACTCCCCAAAAAAAATTTTTTTTTTTTACCCGGAAGTTTTGTTTTACCGTAGGAAATGGGACCATTCAGTCCGATTTATAACATTTCTCTGCATGTTAAGAGTTAAATTGGTGGAAGGACAAAAAGGGAGAAGGGGAAGGTTGTTCAGCTTCCTTAACTTTTCCCAAGACAATCACGTGTGGACAGGCACCCAACAGTCTCTGGGATAAAGGGGAGATTCTATGAGCGTCAAATGGAAATGTCAACGAAAGGCAGTTTTTCTTTCAAATCATGTGCACATGTTCATTATTACTATTCCTAGTACACTCCTTCAGTTAAATGAAGAACAATACAAAAGTCACTTTGGAGAGAGTGTGCCATCGGCAGTGGTGCTCTTGTGTACATGTGTGTATATGTAATTTCATATATGGATAGAGACGAGGACGGTGATGAGTGTGGAGGGTCGTAAACAGTTCCCATTAACAACTTGTAGTAATAATTACAACTAGCATTTCCCCTACCCCAACTACATAATATACATAAACTCTTTTGTCTCTTTCACATCTCAAGTAAATAACTTCATTCTCTCGGAGCATTCTCGCATTTCCCAGGCGGCTAGTCATTGGTCGAGATACGCACGTGAAGTCTGCACGTAGGGACGCAGACCCCGGCCAAAAGGGGAGATGGGCACCGGCCTAGAAAAAGACACACGAATACATTCAAACAAACAAGAGATAGAGAAACACGATAGAGAGAGGAAGAGAAGCAAAACGCGAAGAAGACAGAGGGAAAAGGAGAGAGAAAGAAACAGAGAGCAAAGGAGAGTTAGACAGAGAAAAGAGACAAGGAGAAAGATTAAAAAAATTAGGAGACAGAGAGAGAAAAATAAGGGGGAAAAGAGAGAAAAATAAGGAGAAAAACAGAGAAAAATAAGAAGAAAGTGAGAATAAACAAAGAGAAAGAGAGAAAAAATAAGGAGAAAGAGAGAACAAAGACCAGCAAGAAAGAGAAAAACCAGGAGAAAGAGAGAACAAAGACCAGCAAGAAAGAGAAAAACCAGGAGAAAGAGACGGGGTAAGACAATTGGAAGGAGAGGGTAATAGACAAGTAGAAAGAGAGAAAAAGGCAAAGAGAAAGAGAACAAAGAGAGAGAAAGACAAGGAGAAAGAGAGAGAAAAAGACGGGAAGAAGGAGACAGCAAGAGGGAGAATAACACGGGAGAAAGAGAGAAAGACAGAAATGAGAGGAAGAGAGTAAGAGAGAAGGCAAGAGAAAAAATAGAGAGAGTAAGGTAAAGAGGCAGAGAGAGAGAGAGAGAGACATGAGAACCCGTAGTGGCCATAGGCGTCGAACTTATTTTTGGTGCTACATGATCTATTCTGGAGTATCAACACTGCGTTTACAACCCTTTCACACGGAACAATCAGTCAATAAAGGGGGGAACCCCAGCTCCCAAAAAAAAATCCCGAGCAAGTTCGTCTCTCCCCCCATTCCTCTTTCTCCCATATCCCCCTCTCCTCTCTATGAATACTGTGTCAAAAGGAGTATTTTTAAGGTGTCACGGAGATGGCATATGCATTCGGGGTAGCTAAGGATGCACCCAAGGTAAATGCATGGGATAGGGCTTGAGAGAATGCACTATTGCATGATTTGTAATAATACATTGCACGGTCACCTTATGATTGAATATGGGGCAAAGAAGCGAGGGAGAAGGCAGAGAGAGAGAGAGAGAAGGGTGATTACTGAATAAGTCCCCCTTGTATCAATGTTTCCCCATCGATGCATTTTCGAGAGGGTAAACTCACCATTCAGGTTAAGCACATAAGGAAAAAGGTCAACCATGACAATGTAAATCCAGGTTGCCTATGCTGTGCGTACTGTATAGGTAAATATATACATACACCGTTTGCTTTGCACACTAGGTGAAGGCTTCAGGAATAAAACTGTGAGGATAAAGTGCACATCCATTCTGCGTATGTAAGTATGTATGTACTTATATGGAGATGCATTTTGTTGGTAGTGCTTCCCCTTTGACGTCTCATAGGAAATTTTTATGGGTATGCATTTGTGTACAAATGTATGCAGTAACATTCACAGAAGCGAAAGCTAGAGCTACTGGCGGTGTCTTCCATGACGTAATTGTATTAAATACATATGTATCAATGTGGTTTTTAAGACTTCTCTTATTCTCTGTCTCTCACTCTCTCCCTCATTTCTCTCTCTTTCTCTCTCTTTCTCTCTCTTTCTCTCTAGTTCTCTCTCTTTCTCTCTCTTTCTCTCTCTTTCTCTCTCATTCTCTCTCATTCTCTCTCTTTATTTGTCTCTTTCTCTCTCTCTTGCGCTCTCTCCATTTCTCGTTTTCTCTGTCTTTATCTTGCCTCTTCTCTCTCTCGTCCTCTTGCCTTTTCTCTCCCTCTTTTTGTCGTGACTAATCTCTCTCTTTCGCTCTCTCTTTCGCTCTCTCTTTTTTGTCGTGTCCGACTCTCCATTTGCCTTGCCATCTCAGCATCTCTTTGGCTTATCTTTTTTATCTTCTCTTTTTTCAATCTCGATCGTTATTTGTCTCTTTCTTTACCTTATCTTTTCATTCTTTTTATCTCTGTCTAGCCTTTGTCGTTCTCAAACTGTCTCCCCTTTTCTAACTTTATCTTGCCGTGTCTCTCTCTCTCTTTGTCCTGCCTTTTTCTTTCTTTGTTTCTCTCTTTCTAGTATTTCTTTCTCCCTTTATCCCTTTCACGGTCGTCCCATTTGTTTACTGCTATTTGCTTGTCGTTGTATTCTTTCCCTCCCTTTTTGTGGTTCCGTCTGTTTCGCGTTTTCTGTCGTCCGTTTCTGATCTGTTTCTTTTGCCTTGATTTTCCCACGTATCCTTCATCTTACCCTTTCGTTCTCTCTCGGATTCTCGTGCCTTTTATTTCGCCCATCCTCTTGCCTTTTTGCTGTC